>CM043017.1:193892090-194132258 GCA_023690525.1 Holotrichia oblita
TGGTTAGTACTTTGAATGTGATAAATTTAGAATTAATTGTACATAACCTCAAAAACGTTTTTTTTAATTGCTTTGCAAATTATTGCCGATGTTTAATTTAATTACGTTTAATATGATGCAATATTGGAAAATATGTCGGATTTGTTGTGTTAAGATCGGAAATTGAATCTAAGGTAATGTCCGCTATTTATATATATTTCTATCATACAGGACAAAAAATCACATCGTCTTTGATCGGAAGAGGAAGAAAATCCATTTAATTGAGTTTTTACATCGTTCTGAGGGAATATTTATATCTGGGTATCGATTCGATGATCTAGTTTCCGATGAGTTCCGTTTTGTGCGATTTCGTTGCAAACTTGAGTAGAATTCCTACGATGTGCTTCTCTTAACATATTTTCTGTTTCCGAGGTCTTCAAAACTGTTCCTCATGTAGAAACTGTATTATTAACATCGTTGCAAGATTACACTTTTCGGAAGATTTTTCGTTTGAAATTAATCAACTGCATCCTCCGTTGCATCACCGACAAGATATTTACTTGCAAATTGTGCCATTCCGATCCTGATTTTTTCTTACGAATCTATTTTTCCTGATAAATATGATAAATCGGGAGAGTTTTGCTTCGTTTTGATTTTAAAATTATGTCGCTGGCCTCGTCAACTGCCATTCGTAAAGCTGAAACTAATTTAAGATCTTCGACAAGCCTGTTGGTTACGTTCGAAGGCATTCTGACTTGTTTTCGCAAGCAATTATAGCTCTAATCGCTTGTCGAAGAAAACCACAAAATTTACAAAGTTAACAAATCGTTAGAAGATTATCCTCTCTAGAAGATCGTACTCTTCTGAAATACTTCGATTGTTTACTACGTTACATTATCAATAGGATATTTAGTACTAAATGACATGCGTTGAGTTGTAAAATGTCTTTCCGAGTTTATTTTTCCTGATAAATATGATTGATCGTGGGATCATTTAAGTTTTGCTTCGTTTTGATTTAGAAATTATGTCATCCTCCTCCGAGTTATTATTTTATTATTCTTGTTGTCTGATCTCTGGCTTCGTTTGGATTAGCCTCGTCAATTGCCATTCGTAAAGCCAAAACTAATTGAAGATCTTCGACAAGCCGCTTGATTACGTTGAAGGCATTTTGACTTGTTTCGCAAACAATTATAACTCTTAACAGCTTTCGGATGCATTTATAAAAAAACTTTTTACGTGTTAGGTTGTAAAATGTCTTTCCGAGTTTAATTATTTTTCTGAGCCTATTTTTCCTGATAAATATAATAGTTCGGAGGACTGTTCCAATTTTGCTTCGTTCTGATTTAGAAATTATGCCATCCCCCCCTCCCCCCCCCCCCCCGAGTTATTATTTTATTATTCTTGTTCTCCGATCTGTGGCATTGTTTGGACTAGCCTCGTCAACTACCATTGGTAAAGCTGAAACTAATTTAAGATCTTCGACTAGCTGGTTGGTTACGTTTGAAGGCATTTTGACTTGTTTCGGCAAGCAATTACTCTAATAGCTTTTCGGATGCATTTATAAAAAAACTTTTTAGGTGTTGGGTTGTAAAATGTCTTTCTGAGTTTAATTATTTGTTACGAAGTCTATTTTTCCTCGGAGGACCGTTTAAGTTTTGCTTCATTTTGATTTAGAAATCATGTCATCCCCTCCGAGTTATTATTTTATTATTCTTGTTGTCTGATCTGTGGCTTCGTTTGGATTAGCCTCGTCAATTGCCATTCGTAAAGCTAAAACTAATTGAAGATCTTCGACAAGCCGCTTGATTACGTTCGAAGGCATTTTGACTTGTTTCGGCAAGCAATTATAATTCTTAACAGCTTTTCGGATGCATTTATAAAAAAACTTTTTACGTGTTAGGTTGTAAAATGTCTTTCCGAGTTTAATTATTTGTTACGAGCCTATTTTTCCTGATAAATATAATAGTTCGGAGGACTGTTCAAATTTTGCTTCGTTCTGATTTAGAAATTATGTCATCCCCTCCGAGTTATTATTTTATTATTCTTGTTCTCCGATCTGTGGCTTCGTTTGGACTGGCCTCGTCAAGTGCCATTGATAAAGCCGAAACTAATTTAAGATCTTAACAAGCCAGTTGGTTACGTTCGAAGGCATTTTGACTTGTTTTCGCAAGCAATTATAAATCTAATAGCTTTTCTGATGCATTTATAAAGAAACTTTTTACGTGTTGGGTTTTAAAATGTCTTTCCGAGTTTAATTATTTGTTACGAGCCTATTTTTCCTGATAAATATAATAGATCATAGGACTGTTCAAGTTTTGCCTCGTTTTGATTTAGAAATTATGTCATCCTCCTCCGAGTTATTATTTTATTATTCTTGTTGTCTGATCTGTGGCTTCGTTTGGATTAGCCTCGTCAATTGGCATTCGTAAAGCCAAAACTAATTGAAGATCTTCGACAAGCGGCTTGATTAAGTTCGAAGGCATTTTGACTTGTTTCGGCAAGCAATTATAACTCTTAACAGCTTTTCGGATGCATTTATAAAAAAACTTTTTACGTGTTCGGTTGTAAAATGTCTTTCCGAGTTTAATTATTTGTTACGAGCCTATTTTTCCTAATAAATATAATAGATCGTAGGACTGTTCAAGTTTTGCCTCGTTTTGATTTAGAAATTATGTCATCCTCCTCCGAGTTATTATTTTGTTATTCTTGTTGTCTGATCTGTGGCTTCGTTTGGATTAGCCTCGTCAATTGCCATTCGTAAAGCTAAAACTAATTGAAGATCTTCGACAAGCCGCTTGATTACGTTCGAAGGCATTTTGACTTGTTTCGGCAAGCAATTATAACTCTTAACAGCTCGGATGCATTTATAAAAAAACTTTACGTGTTGGGTTGTAAAATGTCTTTCCGAGTTTAATTATTTGTTACGAGCCTATTTTTCCTGATAAATATAATAGATCGTAGGACTGTTCAAGTTTTGCCTCGTTTTGATTTAGAAATTATGTCATCCCCTCCGAGTTATTATTTTATTATTCTTGTTCTCCGATTTGTGGCTTCGTTTGGATTAGCCTCGTCAATTGCCATTCGTAAAGCCAAAACTAATTGAAGATCTTCGACAAGCCGCTTGTTTTCGAAGGCATTTTGACTTGTTTCGGGAAGCAATTATAACTCTTAACAGCTTTTCGGATGCATTTATAAAAAAACTTTTTACGTGTTGGGTTGTAAAATGTCTTTCCGAGTTTAATTATTTGTTCCGAGCCTATTTTTCCTAATAAATATGATAGATCGGAGGACTGTTCAAGTTTTGCTTTGTTTTGATTTAGAAATTATGTCATCCCCCTCCGAGTTATTATTTTATTATTCTTGTTGTCTGATCTGTGGCTTCGTTTGGATTAGCCTCGTCAATTGCCATTCGTAAAGCCAAAACTAATTGAAGATCTTCGACAAGCCGCTTGATTACGTTCGAAGGCATTTTGACTTGTTTCGGCAAGCAATTATAACTCTTAACAGCTTTTCGGATGCATTTATAAAAAAACTTTTTACGTGTTGGGTTGTAAAATGCCTTTCCGAGTTTAATTATTTGTTACGAGCCTATTTTTTCTGATAAATATGATAGATCGGAGGACCGTTCAAGTTTTGCTTCGTTTTCATTTAGAAATCATGTCACCTCTCTCTGAGTTATTATTTTATTATTCTTGTTCTCCGATCTGTGGCTTCGTTTGGACTAGCCTCGTCAACTACCATTGATAAAGCCGAAACTAATTTAAGATCTTCGACAAGCCAGTTGGTTACGTTCGAAGGCATTTTGACTTGTTTCGGCAAGCAATTATAACTCCTAATAGCTTTTCGGATGCATTTATAAAAAAATTTTTACATGTTGAGTTGTATTTAGTACTAAATGAGACTTATTGAGTTGTAAAATGTCTTTCCGAGTTTGATTTTTTGTTACGTGCCTATTTTTTCCTGATAAATAGGATACATCGGAAGTTTTCCTTAATTTTGCCTTAAAAATTATCTCACCCGGCTTACTTCGAGGCATTATTCATTATTATTAATTCTAGAATTTCTTCGGTAAATTTAGTTTGCTTGCAATGTTTTGGTAACGCTTCATCGTCTTCACATTCTTCTGTTTTCGAGCTGCTGCTTACGTAGCTTGCAGAACAGGAAGCAGTAGAAAGATCGCAGAGTTTTACATATTATCGTATTATTATTATTATTATTGGAAAGCAGTTTTACTATATGTTTCGGTCTTCGGAGACCATCCTCAGGGGAATTAGTCAATAGAATTCTCCTGAAGAAGGCCTTTGAAGACCGAAGCATGCAGGGAAACCTTTTTTAATAAACAACCTCACGAGAAAGAACGCTTATTAGTAAAAAATGGCAATGTTGGAGTTGAATTTGATTATTGTAGGTTTCGTGAATAGTTGCTCTCGGAGGGTCATTGGTCTTTTGATAATATTTTATTCGATTTATATTGATAGACAAGTTTATTTCGAATTTTTATTGTTATAAAAAAATGTGAGGGTGTGGGGTGTTTAAATTTGTATTACAACGTCATTTTAATATACAGGGTGTTGCGAAAAACAATGGATACCAAAATTTAGCACCCCAATCTCTGTTTTCTTTAACGGTTGTTTGAGTTTTCTTGGTGTGGATGCAAGTATTGAATAAAAACAAATTTTTTTACTTAATTTTAAAGGGCTGTAACTTGGAGGGAAAAGGGTGTTGGACAAAAAATTATATGAAAGACCCCTCTTAATTTTTGCTGAAGAATCACCCTTTTAAATCTTTCGTATCAATTCAGAAACACCCTGTATATACTGCTTTGTGACCAGCGACGGCAGCACCATCTCTAACTCAATAGCGAAATTATTACAGAAATTGCGTTTTGAAAAAAAAAGCTCCTCATGTTTTGTTTTTAATTAACTTGTCAGAATATATGATTAACGGATTGACCTTTTTTTTTGCAACATCCTGTATAACGTCGTCCACCTCTCCGATTTGTTCACCAATCAGCTGTCCTCTTCGGCGGCCCCTCAATTCATCTGTTCTGGACAATATTTCTTGCACGATATCAGGATACAAAATTTACTAAACTTGACGTTTCATCCCTAATGTAAGAGGCTCCGTCAGGAGCAAAAATTGGATAGTCCAAGTAATGGAATTTAACGTGTAAACCACGCTAGAGGCGAAAACCTATTAACAAGGAAAAATTGCTGTGAGCAAGTCACAGCACTACTTCATTAGCAGATTTTTGCCTCTAGCGTAGTTTACATGTTAAATTCCATTATTTGAAGTATCTTTTTACTCCTGACCGAGCATTTAGTGCTGCATGAGTGGGGAAACAGCTTTTAATAGACTTCAAAACATTAATAGTATAAATAATGAAAAGTAAAGGTTCGAGAATGGACCCTTGAGGCACACCATTAAAATCGTCTGGATTGTCGTTTATTCAACACAAATCGTGATGAAATTATGCTAAATCTTGATTATAATGATCGTTTTAGATTAGTCTTTCTGAATTTAATTCTTCATTTTTTTCTAAACGTCGTAATTTCTTCCGATTAAAGCGTAATTTTTTTTTAAATCTAGGCAGCCGAGGTGGTCCTGTTATTATCGGTACAGGCGGTTCCAGTAGCGGTAGGCCTATGGTAACAGTTCCAGCACCGTACGTGCCAGAAGAGTTAGTTTCGCAAGCACAAGTCGTTCTACAAGGAAAAAGCAGAAATTTAATAATTAGAGAGTTACAAGTGAGTCTCCGCCTCCTCCACCCTCCCCATTATAAAAATTTGAACGACGTTTGTCTTTTTTTGTTCTGTGTGGTTGCAGCGCACGAATCTTGATGTTAATTTAGCCGTTAACAATCTTTTATCACGTGATGACGAGGAAGGTGAAGAGGGAGACGACGCCGCCGATTCTTACGTGCCGGAAGATCTTATCTCTCTGTTGGACGGCGGCTTCCACACCGATCATTCGGTTATCATTGACGCGGACGCTATGTTCTCCGAAGATATGTTCGGCTATACCGGAATACGAAAGTAAATTAATATTGTTTTTATTTCATTTAATTTCCACCCGAAATATTAATTTATTTTTTTTTTCTTTCTCTAATTTTTCTACTCACTCTATTATCTTCGTTTGTTTTTTTTTAATTTTTTTGTCGTTTACCCGCTTTCTGTTTTATTATTTTTGTTGATTAACCGATTTCGTTGTTTTGACTTTTTGCTCAAACTAGCTTCTTAAACAGTCGCGGTAGCAGCAGCCGTAGCAGATTGACCGATCGGGACGCCCCGCCCTGTAACAACTCGGGCATGGATAGGGATCGCGATAGGGATAGTTTCTCAAGGTGGAGGGACCGCCAGTATTTCGGGCCGAGGCGGTGGTTGGAGACCGCGTTGAGGGATAGCGCGTTCGATAAGGATTCCGGTAAGTTAAGACTGTACATATTGATTAAATCGGTTAATTTTATTTATTCTCTCTCTCTCGCTCGCGTTTAGATAACAAAAAGAAAGATGGAGCTAGTCCACTTTGGATCTCGGACGAGTTAGAATATTGGCCGGATTCGGCCGGACGTTTTACGCAGATTGCGACGCTCTACAGCGAATTAGTAGCCTTATCGACGAACGGGCAGCTGTACCAATGGCGCTGGAATGATCCGGAACCATACAAACATCCAGATGTAAATATTAATTTATTTTATTCCTCTATAATGTGTACTATACCTAAATCGTTCGATGATGAAAAGTGCTAACCATTGATTTTAAGATGATTTTATTGATTAGTCTTACTGAGGATGTGGCTCAGAATAATGATCGAAATCCTAGTTTCGGACGTTTATTTTTTTTTAATTCCATCGTTTCTATCGTAGAATCCTATTATACACCATCCGAAGACGATATCGCTCGGTTTAACCGGCGAGAAGATCCTCCATTTGTCGGCGTGCTCGACGCGATGTTCCGTCGCCACCGAATCGGGAAAGGTCGCCACCTTCGTGGACGATATGCTCGTGGCGGCCTCCTCCAAATTGGAAAACGGCGCACAAGCCTATACGGAATTTCAAACGGATAAGATCACTGCCTTATATACGTGTCCCCTATACACGGTTGCTAGATTAGAAAGCGGAGCTCTGTATTGGTGGTAAGTAAGAGATCGTATCGATATTAATATATTAAGATCGGAATTAATGGGATTCAATTGAAGATCTGACTGTACCTTATGGGATAACTTGAGAGCTGTCATTCTACCTGTTATACCGGACAAGAAAAGTCAATAGAGTGTATCTAAGTTCGGAAACAATGGAAAATGATTAAACTGTCAAAATACATACCTATACATTGACAGCTGTCAAAAATTAAATTAATCATTTCGACGCTCAACATCGCATAAGATAACCGTTCCGCAATTTGATGGCAGTTCGATAAATTTTAATTCTTTATTTTTTTTATTGCAATTTGACAGCTGTCAGAAATATTTCGACGGATATATCGCTCGCAATAATAAAAGAAACAACCGATTTTACGATGTTACCTTGCTCAGTTGCGTTTTGGCAGTGACAATCGTCGAATCTGAGCTAGATTACTATTTTTGTAATTTGACAGCTGTCAACAGCATTTCAACTGTTATACCAATCGAAACGATACATGTGCAAATGTTGAAGTAAGTGGAAAATGTTTAAATTTTGATCGTTAAATCGTCAAAATGACATGAAAAACTTTTTTTCACAATTTGACAGCTGTTAGAAATATTTTGACAGACATATCGCTCGCAATAATAAAAGAAACAACCGATTTTACGATGTTATCTTGCTCAGTTGCGTTTTGGCAGTGACAATCGTCGAATCTGAGCTAGATTACTATTTTTGTAGTTTGACAGCTGTCAACAGCATTTCAACTGTTATACCAACCGAAACGATACATGTGCAAATGTTGAAGTAAGTGGAAAATGTTTAAATTTTGATCGTTAAATCGTCAAAATGAGATGAAAAACTTTTTTTTACAATTTGACAGCTGTTAGAAATATTTTGACAGACATATCGCTCGCAATAATAAAAGAAACAACCGATTTTACGATGTTACCTTGCTCAGTTGCGTTTTGGCAGTGACAATCGTCGAATCTGAGCTAGATTACTATTTTTGTAATTTGACAGCTGTCAACAGCATTTCAACTGTTATACCAACCGAAACGATACATGTGCAAATGTTGAAGTAAGTGGAAAATGTTTAAATTTTGTTCGTTAAATCGTCAAAATGAGATGAAAAACTTTTTTTTACATTTTGACAGCTGTTAGAAATATTTTGACAGACATATCGCTCGCAATAATAAAAGAAACAACCGATTTTACGATGTTACCTTGCTCAGTTGCGTTTTGGCAGTGACAATCGTCGAATCTGAGCTAGATTACTATTTTCGTAATTTGACAGCTGTCAACAGCATTTCAACTGTTATACCAACCGAAACGATACATGTGCAAATGTTGAAGTAAGTGGAAAATGTTTAAATTTTTATCGTTAAATCGTCAAAATGAGATGAAAAACTTTTTTTTGCAATTTGACAGCTGTCAGAAATATTTCGACTGATATATCGCTCGCAATAATAAAAGAAACAACCGATTTTACGATGTTACCTTGCTCAGTTGCGTTTTGACAGTGACAATCGTCGAATCTGAGCTAGATTACTATTTTTGTAATTTGACAGCTGTCAACAGCATTTCAACTGTTATACCAACCGAAACGATACATGTGCAAATGTTGAAGTAAGTGGAAAATGTTTAAATTTTGTTCGTTAAATCGTCAAAATGAGATGAAAAACATTTTTTTTGACAATTTGACAGCTGTTAGAAATATTTTGACAGAAATATCGCTCGCAATAATAAAAGAAACAACCGATTTTACGATGTTACATTGCTCAGTTGCGTTTTGGCAGTGACAATCGTCGAATCTGAGCTAGATTACTATTTTTGTAATTTGACAGCTGTCAACAGCATTTCAACTGTTATACCAACCGAAACGATACATGTGCAAATGTTGAAGTAAGTGGAAAATGTTTAAATTTTGATCGTTAAATCGTCAAAATGAGATGAAAAACATTTTTTTACAATTTGACAGCTGTTAGAAATATTTTGACAGACATATCGCTCGCAATAATAAAAGAAACAACCGATTTTACGATGTTACATTGCCCAGTTGCGTTTTGGCAGTGACAATTGTGGAATCTGAGCTAGATTACTATTTTTGTAATTTGACAGCTATCAACAGCATTTCAACTGCTATGCCAACCAAAACAATACATATGCAAATGTTAAAGCAAGAGGAAAATGTTTAAATTTTGATTGTTAATTCGTCAAAAGGAGATGACAATCTTTTTTTCGGGATTTTACACTATGTTACGATTCTCGTATGTATTTTGACAGTTAAAACTTGTCAAAACGGGGCGAGAACATTTTGTTTTTCTTACAATTTGACAGCTGTCAGAAATATAAATGATAGAAGAAACAACTCGCCTCGGATGTATTTTGACAGTTACAACTGTCAAATTTGGGATAGAGTACAATTTTTTTTTAATTTGACAGTCTGAAATATTTTGACGTATATACCTCCCAAAATTATAAAAAAAAGAATTGATTTTACGATATTACAGTACTCGGATGTATTTTGACAGTTACAATTGTCAAATCTGAGATAGAATACTATTTTTTTAGAATTTGACAGCTGTCAAACTCTTAAAAAGCTTTCAACTGCTACACCCACCGAAACGGTAAGAATATAAGTGCGCTGGCGACGAAAAATGCATCTGCAAATGTTTAAACAGTTAGAATTTTGACAATTAAACTGTCAAAATTGGTCGAAAAACTTTTTTTGCAATTTGACGCCTGTCAGAAATATAAATCATAGCAGAAACGACCGATTTTACGCTGTTGCGGCATATTGCGACATTTAAATGGAGTACTAGGTATTTTTTTAGAATTTGACAGTTGTCAAAAATATTGCGACTGCTACACACCCACCAAAACGATAAAAATATACGTGCGTCGACACGGAAAAATGCATCTGCAAATGTTAAAGCAGTAGAAAATGTTTGAATTGTTAGAATTTTGACAATTAAACTGTCGAAATTGGCCGAAAAACTTCTTTGCAATTTGACGGCTGTCGGATATATAAATCATAGCAGAAACGACCGATTTTACGCTGTTACGTCGCTCAAACGTATTGCGACAGTTCCAACTGTCATATCTGAAATGGAGTACTATTTTTTTTATATAATTTGACAGCTGTCAAACTTTAAAAAAGCTTTTAACCACTACACCGACTAAAACGGTAAGAAAATAAATGCGCTGGCGGCGAAAAATGCATTATGCAAATGTTTAAACTGTTAGAATTTTGATAATTAAACTGTCAAAATTGGCCAAAAGTTTTTTTTTTCAATTTGACGAACTGTTTTTTTTTTTTTTGTAATTTGACGGCCGTCGGAAATATTTTGACGGATATAACAGTCAAAATTATAAAATAAACTTTCGATTTGACAGTTATACTTGTTAAATCTGATGTAGAGTGTTTTTTTTAATTTGACAGCTGTCAAACTCTTATAAAGCTTTCAACTGCTACACCCACCGAAACGGTAAGAATATAAGTGCGCTGGCGACGAAAAATGCATCTGCTAATGTTTAAGCTGTTAGAATTTTGACAATTAAACTGTCGAAATTGGTCGAAAAACTTCTTTGCAATTTGACGGCTGTCAGAAATATAAATCATAGCAGAAACGACCGATTTTACGCTGTTACGTCGCTGAGACGTATTGCGACAGTTCCAACTGTCATATCTGAAATGGAGTACTATTTTTTTATAATTTGACAGCTGTCAAACTTTAAAAAAGCTTTTAACCACTACACCGACTAAAACGGTAAGAAAATAAATGCGCTGGCGGCGAAAAATGCATTATGCAAATGTTTAAACTGTTAGAATTTTGATAATTAAACTGTCAAAATTGGCCAAAAGTTTTTTTCTTCAATTTGACGAACTGTTTTTTTTTTTGTAATTTGACGGCCGTCGGAAATATTTTGACGGATATAACAGTCAAAATTATAAAATAAACTTTCGATTTGACAGTTATACTTGTTAAATCTGATGTAGAGTGTTTTTTTTTTAATTTGACAGCTGTCAAACTCTTAAAAAGCTTTCAACTGCTACACCCACCGAAACGGTAAGAATATAAGTGCGCTGGCGACGAAAAATGCATCTGCTAATGTTTAAGCTGTTTGACAATTAAACTGTCAAAATTGGTCGAAAAACTTCTTTGCAATTTGACGGCTGTCAGGAATATAAATCATAGCAGAAACGACCGATTTTACGCTGTTACGTCGCTCAGACGTATTGCGACAGTTCCAACTGTCATATCTGAAATGGAGTACTATTTTTTTTTTATAATTTGACAGCTGTCAAACTCTAAAAAAGCTTTTAACCACTACACCGACTAAAACGGTAAGAAAATAAATGCGCTGGCGGCGAAAAATGCATATGCAAGTGTTAAAGCAGTAGAAATTGTTAGAATTTTGACAATTAAACTGTCAAAATGGAGTGAAAAACTTTTTTATATATATTTTTTGCATTTTGACGACCGTTAGAAATATAAATTATAGAAGAAACAGTCGATTTTACGCTATTACGTTCCTCGGATGTATTGTGACAGTTCTGTCTGTCAAATTTTTGATAGAATACTATTTTTTTATTATTATAGAATGCAAGTGCGTTGGCGACAAAAAATACACCTGCAAATCTTACAGCAGCGATGAATGTCCAAACTGTTAACAATTTAATTGCAATTTGACAGCTGTCAAAAGCATTTTAATTACTACACGTATCAAAGGAGTAAGAATATAAGCGCGTTTATAATTTGACGACGAAAAAGCAAGTGAAAAATGTTGTTAAATCCCTTTTTTTGTTTTTTTTAAATTTGACAGCTGTCAGAAATATTTTGACGGATATAGCACTCGAAATTATAAAAGAAACAGTCGATTTTACGACGTCACAATGCTCAGATGTATTTCGACAGTTGTAATTTGCCAAGTCGTTTTTTTTTATTGGATTTGACAGCTGTCAAAGGCAGTGCAACTATTACGCCCACCAAAAACAGCAGTTGTTTTTATAATTTGACAAGTGCTAGAAGTACACAAGTGTAATACTCAGAAAATGTTGACTTTTATAGTTTGACGATTTCTTCTTCTATAATTTGACAGCTGTCAATAATGAAGATCTTATTAAAAGTTTTTTATATCACCGCAAAATTTTGTTACGGAACACAATTTGATGTCTGTTCGTGTTTTTTCAATCGATAACATTTCTTGACAACTGTTCCGGTGTCCAACATGAGTGCCTCATGCTCAAGCATTCACAGCAACCAAAAAGTAGATATATGTATTTTTGTTTACGTAAAAAACCGTATATACCTAGTTTACATGAAGTTATATCCACGTTTATTTACCTGCACACAGGGGTGTCCTACCGTTCCCGCAAAGGAAACGACTCTGGGAGAAATACCGCGCGAAATTCAGAAAACAGCGCGGCAACCAATCCGACCTGGTTAGCGGTGCGCAGGTCTGCATGAAGAACAGCCCGATGTACCAGCCGGCCGCCCTCGGCTTCAGCGTAGTTGCGGGCGTACCGAAAGTCGGCCAGTTGCAGAACGCCGCCTGGTCGTTGAGCGACACGTGCACGTTCAAGATCGTCACGAATCAGGCGACGAACACGGACCGGTTGCGCGACCCCGCCGGACCGGGAACCAGCGGATTAGGTAAGTCGTAGCGTATATACCGTACGAGTTAGTTAACACGAATTAATAATGTTTGGTTGTGTGATAGCTTCGTCTTCGAATAAAAATACGAACAAAGAGACTGCTGATAGGTTAGATATGCCCCCGCCACCGTCGCCGGCGTCTAGCACTTGTAGCGATACCGGGAGTATTACGAATAGTCATAGTAAGTTTGGTTCGTTCTTTGAAAGATTTTTTATATAAATCTTATCGCTCTCTCATCCGCCAGTTTTTAAGTTGAATCTCTTAAAATATTGGTCAGCGATCAGAGCTATATTATTCTGTAAAGAAGTCTTTCATGTTATACATTCGTTTTGTAACACAATACGATTTACAACATCTTTGATTTATTTTATTTATTTATTATTGTTATATAATATATATATTTATACGTATTATGTACATGTGTGAGAGATATTAAACTAAAGTTGATGTTATTTTAATAACACAGAACGTCAAAAGCGTATGACAGTTTCGGGAACTGAGCAGGGGATGGAGCAAAGGAAGGACGAGGAAGCGTGGCAGCTGCGTGACGTTATCTTCCTGGAAGATACGCGTACTGTTCCCGTCGGTAGGGTGTTGAAGGTGGATGGCGCTTACGCCGCCGTCAGGTTTCCCACCACTCACACGCGCGATAGAGATAACAAGGACGTCGATGATATATTACAAGATTGCCGTCTGATGAAGAAGGACGATTTACAAGTTCGTATTCAGTTTGCGCGTGCGTTTAATTATGATGATTAATTTGTTAATTGGTGATTTTTCGGTAGGTGTTGAAGTCGACGGCCACCTTCCGAGCGCCCGATTGTTTCCAGAAGACGCCGAGGAAGATACAGATATCCGATACTGCCGGTCAGATCCTGACGATAGCCGTGGACGCTCAAGGGATACACGCCATCGTTATGGCGGGGTCGAAATTGAGTTACGTCGTTTATAATATATGTAGTGGTCGCGTCGAAGTTGATAATCCGTTCCCTAGCGAGGCGTCGTTTATGGGCCTCTATCCGAATTATATCAATTTAACTTGCGCTGCAGAGGTAAATGTTTTTTAAATCTGAATAATATAGTGGATAAAACAAAAGCAATAGGTGTATCGAGAAGTTCTAGGACGTTTCGGTTCTTTCCGGTCATTATCAATCCTCTTTATAGGAATCTAATTGGTTTGGGCCTATTTTTTAAACAATAAGAACGTTGATGATGGCCGGAAAGAATCGAAACGTCGTATAGAAAAATTTTAAGCGGAGAAAAATTGATCTTAGATATTGGATATTAATTTATAAAATGTTGTGGGCATAATAATAGATGGAAATATATTTTAATGCTTTAGACATTGAGTCCACTAAACGGGCACATTCTTTCTGCCATTTTTTCTGCCAATTTTCTTTTTTGAATGTTAATTTTCGTTTACCACTCTTGTCAATTTTATGATAAAAAGTCAAAACATAAAAAAGTTGCAGATTGAGTCTGTCTTTTTGAATAGGAAAATATAGGCGCATTAAAAAGTTCTGATGCAAAATATTGTAGGGGTTGTTTTTTTCAGCCCCTTGTGATTACATTTTAGGGTAACAAAAACACTCAAAAACTGCCATCAGTTATCTGCCAAATTTCATTCTTCTAAATTTTTCCAAAGTGGATATAAGTATTGAATAAAAACAAATTTGTTTACCTAATTTTAAAGGGCTGTAACTTGGAGGGAAAAGGGTGTTGAACAAGAAGACCTCCCTTAATTTTTGCTAAAGAATCACCCTTTGAAATCTTTCGTATCAATTGAGAAACACCCTGTATATGTGATCTGCACAAAAATTGTCGAGAAAAGTAGCAAGTTTAGTGTTTTTCCACTCTTCAGCCGTTACCGAATCACCGGATTCTGTTTTTCTGTTTTGATTTGTCCCAAATAAACGGCTGCCTCGAATAACCGGTGGCCCAATTAAGCGGAATTGACTGTATATAATTATATGTTTACAAAATATTATTGTTTTTTGACAAATTTTTGTTTAAAATTGGATGCTCTTTTCGAAACGACATAAATTGTCTTCAATCAAATTCTTCCTGTCTCTCAAACCACTTCTTAGCACCATCTAAGTAAATGTTTCAGAATGTGTAGGGGCCGATACCTTCGGGCTTAGCAATTTCCTCCTTGTCTTCTTGGCTCTCTTCTTCTGAGGGAAAATTATTTCCTCGTCATTCAAAATTTGAAATCCAAGATCATTCGCATCGCAATTTAACCGCCGATTAACGTCTTCTTCATCACATTCACTGCATAATAAAATATCATTTACTGCTTCTGTAATATCTCCTCCATCTTTCAACTCTCTGCTGCCCTGTAGAAGCAGTGTCGCTTAAATGTTTCGATTACACCCGGGTCCATCGATTATATTAGGGAAGGTACTTTTCCTCTTTTCTCTATTGAATCTTGATATTTTTTCACTTCTGGAATGAACTGTTCTTCATACCATCGTTTAAAGATCTCACCATTCATCCATGCTTTTTTCTGATAATCATATGAAACTGGAAGACTTCTTATATTCTTAAAACATCTAGGACTTTTAGGTTTTCCAATTACTAGCAGCAGCAGTCTACGTCTGCCTGTTGCCTATTTGTTCATGTTCTATCTGCAACTAAGAGATTTCCCAGATTTTCCCGTACACCCTGTATATTCTAGAGGCCTTCCAAAAAGGCTTTTAATCAAATTGACAGCCACAATTCTTTTAGAAATATTACAACTCGTGTTCTCGTCAGGGCTGACATTTTTTTTTTATTTTTTCCATCTTACCCATTTGGAAACGGACAATACGTTGATTAATAATAATAATAATAAGTAATATTAGCTCAACGTCTGGAGTCCCGCAGGGTTCGAATCTAGGTCCGTTACCGTTTTTGATTTTTATCATCGATTTGACAGCTATAGAAAGACCTTTATATTGATCGTGAGCGTTGAACATTGGTAAATGCAAAGTAATAACGTTTAATCGCAGGCAAGGACGTATACAGGGCGATGCATTAGTCCGTCAAAGCTCAATACATCCATTAATATTAAAGATATCAAAAAACTTTATGTATAAGAATCATAGACAGTCTTAAGCTACATACTTTAAAATTATTTCCGTATATACAGGGTGAGTCATCGTTATACCGAGTATTTCAGAAGTTATGGTCAATTTCGTGTGAAAATCGTTGTGTATTTAACGTCCTGTGTATTCCATACGAAACAGCTTGAAATTATTTTATACTGTTACAGTTTTATAACGAAGTTATGTTTTGTCAATATTACGAAAACTGTGTACAGGGCGATTCAAAACGCAAATGCATTATTTTCTCATCTTTTTTTAATGGAACATCCTGTATTTTATATTAAGGATGGGAAGAATACTTGATATACTTTAATTTTCATTGACCATTCCCTATATCTAAAATTGTTAATTTCTGAGCATTAAAAAAAATTAAATTCGCATCTTTTTTTTTGTCCACTACAATGTACAAATATAACCTTTATGTACAATAGGGACGAGTACGTTAGATAATCGACTTCCTTCTTAATATTTGGCACCGTTGAAGGAACTGAAACAACATTCTTGGTAAAAAATAAAAATACACCTTCCCGCTTAAGCCTTGCTAAAATGACTATTAATAATCTTATTCACATTCCCCACAAGTATAACATTTGTTTTTCGATCCTCCGTTACAAACGCTGCAAATCCACTTTGAACAAAGAATGCATAAAATCCAGTCTGGTCCAGTGTAATGAGACCAATCAGCAAGCACAAATTCAACATTCATCTTCATTTTTGCTTCTTGAAGATGATGGTTGATTGATGTCTTCTGTTGTCGTTTTTTTAAATTTCTTCATTGTTTCTTCGCCTTTACCTCTTCCCTTAACCTTCAATTATTATATTTTCCTCGTCTAGCCTGTCTCCATTGTCTTCAAAATCAATTTCTTTGCGGGGTATAATTTTTTTGCCGCGTGTTCTTTTAGAATTAGAAACCGTTTTTTGTCCACGTGTCTCCTGAAGAAGCTCTAATACACTATCAGTCAGGATAGAAGATGTTTCACTTGTTGCAGTTTCTGGCAGTTTAGATAAAGGTTGTTGCGGATCCCGGTGGCACGAAATCCGGATTTTAAATTGTTTTCCACTGTTTCATGCACAGATCTCCACAACCGGTTTAGAAGATTTGGAAAGTGTTCCTTGGGAAGAGTGCCTTTTACGCGACTCGTCCTTCTCCAATCATCCAGAATAGCTCTCCACTTCTTCATCATAGGAGCAAAGATTGCCACGTCTAAAGGCTGCATGAAGTGGGTTGAATTTTAGCAGCCTTTACTACCGCTGGAGAAAAATGTGAGGCTAGGTTGTCTTGCCATTACAATTTTCTTTGATTTTGAGTAGCATGATTTTGAAGAATCATATCTCAAATAAATTCATATCGAACCATCCACTGCTGCTGTTATCACACCCTGACCCTAACGGGCCACCAATAGTCCAATTTTCGTAGATATTGTTGGCTTTATAGATAACCATTGGTGGTAGGAGGATTCCATTTGCGCTTCCACAGACCATTACACTTATTGCTGAACGCGAATGTTCTTGAACCCTTTCTGGTACCCCTACGAACTAGCACTTTTTTCGCCCCGGGGTCGTCACTAAAGTTAGTTTCGTCATAGATTAAACATTAATGTTATTGAAAAACTCCATTATGTCCGCGCGCCCCACGGATGCCCGCGCACGCTTAATATTAGATGCCAGTCGAATGCTAATGTTATTTCTGTTAATATCCGGTCCTGGCCTATCGTTGGGCCATTCAGGAACGTTTCTGCCTTTTTTTGTTACATATTTTTGCACAATATCTCTGGTGTCACTAACAGTAACGGGGAAACCCCAGTTTGCGACCTGGTTGATGGTGTCCGATATTAGGGTCTCCTCCTGTTCGGTAAGGATGATTGGGTGACCTACACCCTCTCTCTCATGCCTCTCAAATAGCTTATTTTGAAGAGTTCCCCTAGGGATTTTCCAGCGTTTGGAGGCTTGTACCTGCGACAACCTCCCCCAATCTAACAGCTTGCACTGCATCGGTTAAATCTTGCTTTGTATAGTTTTTATAGGGCCTTGATCCGGGTAAATTTTACGGTGCGGTGACTACTGACCCAACTGAACAACTCTCAGCGACTGAATATCAAAACAGCTTCATAAAACCAAAGGTGCGCACACGCTGTCAAAGATACCCCGTGTGCCAAAGTAGCCCCGTTTTACGGTACCTTATTATTGGGGTTACGAGGTTGGTTAAATTAGCAACTAGGTACTTTAGGACACCCTGTGTATTTTTCGATAACGATGTTTTAAACAAATGATTATTATGTTCTACTGTGATTAAATAGCTTATGCTGTGATAATAATTTTGTATTCAAAATATTTTCTTTAAAAATATCTACAACTATACAAGGTGTCCCATTTTAAAATGCCTCGGAAATAGCATATTCAATTGTTTTTGTTTTCGCCGTCAAATGCTAATTGTTGAACACCCTGTATATATGGATACTCTTATATAATGTATACGTTTTACAGAGTAGCGAGACGATCCTGATACTGCGAGACGGCAACAGCACAATATACCCGTTAGCCAAGGATTGCGCGGACGCAATACGCGACCCACAAACCCTCGATTTGCCGCCGGTGCGTTCCGTGGGCGCCGGCACCGTAGTATTATCCGGAACGGCACCCAATCTAAAAAATCAAGTAGCAATAATCGTATTCGCCTTAGAGCAGCAGTTGCTCATGCCGAAAGTGCTGAGATGCGACGTAGAGGGCGCTCGACAGGTGTTAGCGCAGCTAGAAGTCGACGCGAAGACGAACCCTTCAGTCATATTAAATATCTTGGACGAAAGATGCGACGGCAACCGCAACATATTCCACGCCGTCGTCAATATGTGCACGCCGACGTCGAATAAGGATACGGACGGCGACGCGGCCACCGTCGTCCCCCAGCCAATTCCAACGCCGGCCTGGAATGCATCAACGTGATAACGAACGCCGTCGGACCGCGTTCCGTATCTTTAAGGGAGATGATGCGAAGGGCGGTGCGCACCGATAGGGACATGAACAACTCGAACAGCGACCAGCACTCGTTCGTACAAGAGGAGCCGATCCCGACGCACACGTGGCCGCCGGAATCGTTCGACGCGACGTCCGGCGACGAAGATAGCCTCATGGGGCTCGGAAGTAGCGCTGCGAATAAAGCAAACGCGAATAGTATCTCTTCAGTTAACGGAAATCTTATTGTAGATCCTATCGAGCGGAGGACGAACGCGATGCAGATCCTACACGCCCTGCTCTACGAATCCAACGCCCTCTCTCCGTATTTAATTGAGATGTTACAGGCGAAGGACGCGCAGGGGCAGACGCCGTTTATGTTGGCCGTGTCCTCAAGGTGTTATCCGGCCGCGTTGGAATTGTTTGAGAGGATCACGCAGTTGAGTTCGACCGCCGAACAGGAGGAGATGATTTTTCCGAAAGGGTCGAATCCGGATCATTCGCCGCTGCACGTCTTGTGTTGTAATGATACGTGCAGTTTTACTTGGACCGGTGCTGAACATATTAATCAGGTAGGTTTTTTATCTATATTTACTACATTTTAAGTAAATGTACTTTAAGTGCTGGTGTTTTTTTTTTGTTGGGGGGTGTTGGGAAGCATCCTCCTAACCTAAATTTCGTTTATGATTTATTTTTAATGTAGAGAAGAGATTCGTGACTTCCATTGTGCAACATTTCCGGTGATATTAATCTGATTTTGTGCTTGATACGTGTTTAACATTGTTTTTGAGGTAACCCCATAGGGAAGATTACGTCGAATTAAGAATATTTAAAGCATGATGGAGTGGTGCTCCATCTTGTTGAAACCATATCATTTCGGGCAAGTCTGGGTTTAATTGAATAGGAAATAAAGTCGACAAGATTAGTATAGGATTTTCCCGAAGAAAGTTGAAATATTTTTGCCTGTTAAGAGGTCCGACTACCATTTGACAGTTGGCGATGTTGCCACAGTTAAAATTTTTCTTTCTTTATAAATTATATTAAAATAAAATAGAGCAAACGAAGTATAGAATTAATTAGATATGGCATCGCTGTAAAATAATCAGCTGGTAGACGACCCTCTTAAGATGTTCACTGAAAAATTTGGATCCAATGACTTGAGGCTGAATTATGCCGGCGTGGACGTTTAGTTTTTGTGAATACTGAGTATGGAAATAAACCAACAACCTGAAGTGCAGTGCACACACAGTTGCAATAGCTCTCTTGTTCCTATAATCCACTGTGTCGCAGCGATAAAACAGGACTGTTTCTTCTAATCCGACGATCAGGGAATCAGTTATTAAGTGCTTATTAGACGGTAAGGTTGTAATGCTGTGGTGCTCCATCTCGCTGAGAAACTACAATAACCTTCTCTCTTTCAATATCCTCAATTTGAGGAAATAGATTTCTAACCTGTAGGCTTATTTTCCACGGATACAACACGATCGTGCACGTTAACTTTAGATGGATCGCATTGAAACGTATAGTTTGGTTGCTGTGCTTCCAATGCACAGCAGTTTATACTGAAACGCGCAGAACAACTGCGTATTGTACGAATATCACGAGTCAATTGCCACAGTAGACACCTACATTACCTACATTGCCGCCTTATGTAACTTTCTGCGGTTATAGCAAAACTAACATTCGTGCTACAGAGCTCGGACGTGTATTTATTGAACTTGCCTCGTATATTAGTGACGAAACGTCAAATTTAGTAGACTTAGTGGTTTTTGTGCTTTTTTTAATTTCGTTTTTTGTTTGTTTTTGTATTGTATATAATAATAACATAATCTTTATTCATTCGCATAAACATATGTAATATAAAACAAACTGAAATGGTCTAGTGATTGACCCTTGAGGAACGCCTATTGTCGAATGGAAAGTAGAAATAGTTAGGGAGCTCTTCAAAACAACCGAGCAACAATCGACTAAGCGCCGATGGAAGAGGTGATATATTTTTCGATGAAACTGGGGAAATCTCCAGGACCTGACCAACTTACAGCAGAGGCACGTAATTGGAGTGCTGGACCCCAAAGGGGCACCCAGCTGCTGACCGACCGTTAGGTATGCGGCGTCACGGAAAATGCACACACTCCTCTGGACAAAGAGGTACGAAACCAGTTGCCCGCACGAGACCGATACGTCGCGGAGAGACCCGGCGAACCGGTGGGCTCCTCTCCCCCGTGCTACCCATGTTAGACAAGTTTTCTTGTCAGCGTTGGAGACGCTTTAGCGAACTCCTACCTCACATCTAACCACACGGGACCTAGGCCTCCTTGCGGATGGCTACTATCGGCCAAGCGTGGGAAACGGAATCTGGCCGTGAGGTACAACCAGCCCGCCCGTGAATTAAGCCTGAACTACGGAGACGGCCGGGCCGAAGCCCTACCCCAAAATGCCAACCGCCTCACCGGCGATCAAGTATCCGCGGCAGCTACAGTGAAACCGTAGGGTCTCAGAGTCACCGAGTTGTTTTAGGATGAAACCAAAGGCTTCCCCAACCAGACAACCAGCGGCCGGACCGACTTTTATCCTCCCCTACTATCTTCGCCAAATTCTCTTCCCACGCCCGTTTCCCTGAGTGTGGCCACCAAGGATGTGGTAGTGCAGCTGCAGAGTTCTCTAGGTAAGCGCCATAGGGTGCCTCACCCATCGTATATTCCGACGGTTAGCGGCCGGACACCGGAGCGTATGCCCCATGCCTACGCCCAAGCATCCTCCCCTATATACACAGTCTACTCCCGCCACGCCCGTTACCCTGCAACTATGAAACCAGGGATGGGGTAGTGCAGCCGCAGAGTTTTAAGGGTCGACGCTATAGGGTGAACGCCGACCCGCTAGGACAGCAGAGGCAGTGATGACAATGGTTGAAGTGATCCCGGGTATAATATTAGATGTTTTTAACACGCTACTGTCGCAACAGCGTTTCCCTAAGAAGCGGTATTGTCCAAAAGTAAATCGACAGGAGCCGCATCTGACTTCAGACCCTGCTTGTTAAACATCCATGGAAGCTATACTAGTGACTATTAAAGAATAGACTGAAGGATGAAATCGTGAGAACCGTGGAATTTTCGCCAAGATAATTTGGGTTTGCAAACGGGAAATCTATGTCGCATGCAATAGGGCTGCTGGTTGATATAGCGAAGAGCACACGAGAAAAGTGGGTATGCTTTTAACACGGTTTCGTGGAGTAAAATTATGGAGAGGCTAAAGACGAGCCATATCAGAGGAATCCCATCGCAGACTACTCCAATGGTAGTAAAATTCTCCTGAATAGAACGAAATTGAATGTAGAAGCCGGAGTACCGCAAGGTTCGGTTCTAGGACTAATACTGTGGAATGATTGAGTTCTCAATCTGGATTGGCCGGACAAGGTCACAGTCATTGCCTATGCGGACGGCTTGATGGTTCTTGTGGAAGGCGAAGACTTCTGATGTTAAAGACAAATGAGGCACTGGAGAAGGTAGCAATCTGGATGAACTACACCTAGCCACTCAAAAAAACGGAGGCGGCAATACTGAAGGGACCTCGCATAAAGGAAAACATCTGATTTGAAGTAAGTGAAAGCAAGATTCGGCCTGGGGGACAACTGAAGTATCTATGTGTCATTTTGGATCAAGAGCTGACTTTCGGCCCACATGTGAGCTATGTTATGCGGCCACCCTGTCATCATTATTGAAAATCCTTTTAAATGTAGGAGGTTTGGAGGAGAACTTTTCTCTTAAAAAATGGAGAAGCCTCCGTGACTAGAGCGCAAGAGCGGGAAATGAGTATGAGGCAATTTTTTAATTTCAAATTTAGACGGGATTTTAAATTAGCATAAAATACAGGGTGTTCTATTTAAGATAACAAACTTAGAGCTTGTATTTTGTTCTCTTGTACAAAAAAAATCTATTTCTATTATTTTCAGGATATCTTTGAATGTCGTACGTGCGGATTAACCGGATCGTTATGCTGCTGTACTGAATGCGCTAGAGTATGCCATAAAGGGCACGATTGTAAACTGAAACGTACGTCGCCGACGGCGTACTGCGATTGCTGGGAGAAATGCAAATGTAAAGCGTTAGTAATGGGTAACCAATCGGTTCGATACGAGCTCCTAATCCGTCTGGTACGAGATACAAACTTAGTCGTCCTCCCGAACGCCAGGTAAGCCCGCACAACACCAGCCCATCGTCACTTCCCGCTAATGCATGTGTTGGAACACTCTCTTGTGTGTGTTTTTCCAATTTTAGCTCACAAAACCTTCCAGTTTAACTCTGTTAGTCATGTTTAAACTGGCCTACTGGTGAGCGATATTAACGAATATCATTACTACTTTATGTGTATTACGTCTTAAAATGTATGCATTCGTTTGTGATATAAACATTCATTAAAATCATCTTTCTAGTACGATCCGCGACGATTTAGTTTAATTATTATTTTAGGGGTGAAAATATTCTATTATTCCTTGCTCAAACAGTAGGTAGACAGAATCAAGAGCAACGACAATACAGGGCGGCGAGGCCTAGAACGGCGTCCGCCAACTCGAGGAACAAAACACCATCGTCAGACGGTCAGTATATCGGTTCGACGAAGAGATTGTTATTGATAATTTTTTTTAGTCGAGGTAGATGTACCAGAGCACGATCTGGAACCGCCACGGTTCAGTAGGAAGGCCCTCGAACACCTCCTGACCGATTGGAGGGCCGTGCAAAGTATGATCTTGACCGGGACGAAGGAGCAGCGCGACCCTCAATTAAACGAGCAACCCT
Organism: Holotrichia oblita; assembly: GCA_023690525.1. NCBI lineage: Eukaryota > Metazoa > Arthropoda > Insecta > Coleoptera > Scarabaeidae > Holotrichia > Holotrichia oblita. Next base: position 193,915,681 of record CM043017.1, read on the forward strand.
ACGTAGGGAATCAGACGGGAACGACGCTGCTCGATAAATTCACGCACAGCCTTATCGTTAAGTGTTACTTGGAGGCTCTGGAGATCCTCGTCGATACGCTAGTTAGGGAGATGAAGAAGAGCGATGTTGAACATGTGAAGGTGGCGACGCTGGTCGCTAGACGGTTCGTGCGTTCTGTCGTTAGGATTTTCGTTATTTTTAATATCGAGCTTGCGCCGATGTCGAAGAAACGAACGTGAGTTATTTAATACGATTATGTATTATTAAATCGTTTAATTTATATTAATTTTTGCAGATTTAACAGTCATAACCAACCTATTAGTAAATGCAGGAAAGTGTTCCGATCGTTAGTCACGCTTGCCATTCAGGAATTGGGCGAAACTGCCGATTCTCTAATAGCACCGGTTAGATTAGGGGTGGCTAGACCGACGGCACCTTTCTCGTTAGCCACCACGATAAACGAAATTATTTCTGTAAGTTTTTTTTTATTCCTTTCTTGTATCGTTCGAATTAAACCCAAAAGCCGAACGGTGGTGTTTTGTGGGTTGAAGTGTTTAATTTTCGACTGAATTAAGAGCTTCGCAATATTAATGTTATCATCTCGTTTTAGGGTTCTGAAGAGTTGTTCCTAGTTGATCCGTTAGCGCCGCCCGGAACCAGGAGTCCCACAACGAATTCAAATTTGTCGGTCGCCGAACCGCTGCCGTTTTTAGCGGATGCGGTTAGGAGGGCCGCAGCTTCCTCTAGGGATTTAGACGACGCTAATGATGGCGAAAGTAAGTGGGTTAATGCACTCATCGATTTCGGCGGCCATTGTAGTGGTACGATCTAGTTTCTACGCTATATTGTGCTAGAACGGCTTGGTTTGTTCTGGGACGGTTACTTTCCCGTTATTATTTTGTGTAGAGATGCGTTTGGACGTCACGGTATATGAACAAATCCCCGCATGAACCCACGACAACCTCTGACTAGTAAAATGTCGGTTTTGTGGCCAAATACCTTTAACACTTCGAACTTCGCGTACGCTCGTTGATGCTGGTCCTTCCCGCCGAAGATCCGCTTCGTTCGGTGGTCTCGAACGTGATCTTTCTTGTAATTTCTTTGTTATCAGTATTTTAATTTATTGGTTACGTGCTGGCCTTTCACCATTAAACACGGCCTTATTATTTTACTTTAATCGCAAGATCACTAACTGGGCCCTAACTTGACAAACTTTTTAACACTCCTCCTTGGCGTTCTAACGAGAAGTGTTCTATATATTCGGAGTCGAGTAGCTCCTTCGTTATCGGTTAAGACTTACATTTTTTTTAATTATTAAGAATTCAGTCGACTCAGTTTAATTAGGTTTTCGGCTAATCGGGACCGCTTTATTGGTACATTTTTAACAAAACGGAATCAAAGATAAGTAAAACTTTACTCCCTAATTCTCCGTATAGCGAAATGTAAACCGAGGGGACAAAAGTCGACTCATTTCTTAATGTGCGATCTTCCAAGTACGCAGTACAAATTGTGTGTGGGCTTGTTTGTTCAAAATGCTCCATAGAGACTTAAATCTTGTTGAAGAAGTGGAACTGTTGAATAAAATAAAAGAGCATTCAAACACATCGAATCAGAGTTTGTCTGAAGTTTTAAAGGTACGATTTCCTGCGCGAATTCCTGAAAATGAGAGGGAACTCCGTGAACAAATCAGCGTCGCAAGTGTAAGTGGGCGTGGAGTTCAACAAAAACGTAAACGAGAAGGAAGAGATGCTGAGACGGAGGCATTGTTACTGAAAGAGGTGTTCGTGTGTCCGGGCCTATGTTAAAATGCAGAGGTGAAGAGTTTGTCGAGAAGCTGGGGCAGAAGCATGAAAATTTTTAGGCGACCGAGGGGTGGCTTTCTCGCTGGAAAAAAAGAGACATAACATCAAGTTTAAAAAAGTTCATGGGGAAAAAGCGAGTGCTCCCCGAAATTATGAACAACAGGGCTGTATTTTAGAGCAACTCCAGATGGTTCTCTTTGTTTTAAAAAAGACAATTTAGCAGGTTGAAAGAAAGCAATGGAAAGAATAATTGTCTTATGCTGTACGAACATGACGAGCAATGACAAGAAAAAACCTGCTTGTTATTGGAAAAAAACAAAAGAGAGATTGCCCGCCGAATACCATGATTATTCTAGTGCATGGATGACGTCGTTAATTTTTTTAGATTGGCTGAAAAGTTGGGATAAAGAATTTCCAAATCGATCCCAACCCCCGTTGCATTTTCAACGCACTCGATCACGTTATGGCAGCTAGCAATAGCGTTAAAGATCAGATTCCTGACGTAGCGGCCATATAGATGCGTTTATATCTTGCTATTACTGAATATTGACTCTTAACACGTTTGTTTCGGAACTTATAGTGTCCTCCACATTTAATTTAAAACAATGCATGCCACCTCCACACACTTATTCAGGCTAAAGTCGAATATTTACCTGAACATCATTTTTTTCTTTTTAATATGCAAGTTGTCAAGATTAATCTTTTAAAAATCATTATTTTCGACTTGTATTGAGATATTTCGATTAATCTAAAAATTTTGTTAAATTATACACAGTGTTAGAGTAAAAAAATAAAAGAAACAAGTCTCCAGGGGCGTTCACGAGAAAAGAATAGGAGGCCACGCCCCCTCTCCCTCCCCATTTCGTCAATTATCTCAAAAAACTTAACTTTGACACCCCGTATGTTCAATTTGTCAAAGTGACACAAGGAAAGTTGTTAACGGATTTTGACCTGCCTTTTTTTGGAACACCCCGTATAATGAATTTGGATTTTTATCTATTGCCAACAATTTTCTCTTAAATAAGTCCTTGATCTCTCTAAAGATCAATGATTTATTGTTTCATCGGCAATTATATTGAAATTTTGAAGGTTATGCGGGGTGTGAACGACGTTGGACCGAGTACAGATCCCTGAGGTACAAGTACTAAAAAGTACTTTCTGCGTTGATTCTGTGACAGCATTTGTAGCAGTATTTATCTGTTATCGTAATCTATCCTTTTCTATTACAGGTATGGCAATTGACAACGATGACGATAACGCGTCTGAGCACGCGGACGGCCCCACCTACCGCGAAATTCCAATCGTGAGATCCGTATCGTTAAACGAGGGCGAGAATCAAGAAGCTCCGTCGGAGCAGCAGGAAAGCAACGCCGGCCAAGGGGAAGATAGCGACCCCGAATTAGATCTGCTGGCCGAGACCGAATCCGATAGCGACGATAACCATAGCAATCAAGACGCGGCTTCCGCTCAAAGATCGGTACAGACCGGCGCCACCGCGGGTTCCGATACAGGTAATTAAAAATATAATAAGGACAAAACACTCAAGTATGATGAGTATGAGAGGATTGCGTGCAAGGGAAACGAAAGGATGATCTGGAGAGATTGCGATTGAGGAAGAACGCGTTATGTGTGTTGTGTATTCAAAATAATGTATTAGGAATGCTGCTGTTCCCGGAAGACGAGAGCGGCGAGTCCAGCCAGCAGGAAGAGGAAGAGAGCGAAGCCGGCGAAACCGACGAACAGGACACCGAAGATTATACATTGACCGATGAACAGCTGGAGAGAAGGAGGTAAGAATGATCATATTTTCGAATTTAGAAGCGCTTCTTGTGTTGTTGGTCTTTAATCACAATTTTGGCAGCCTTGCAGTTCTGTTATTTGCCATAATGCACTGTATATACAGGGTGACCGAATAAAAATGGCGCTCGGCTATATCCCGGGAATGGCCACCCTGTATATACGATACAAATCGATGGAATTGACTAAAACTAGTTTTAAGACGCTCTCTCTATATATATATATCCCTCTCCCTCTCTAAGGAGACGTAACCTTCCAAAAAAAAATGTCTGGTTGTGGTGTTGTTGTCATCCGACAAACATAATGTATATAGATAATTAAATCGCCGCACAGAGAGAGTATCGATTGTTCTGCCTTGGCTGTCCGTCCGTATACTACTTTTAGTTGAATTTTACGTTTCTGATTATTTTGATTGTGTCTATGAAAGAAGCCGTTACAGCAATGCCGCCGGTCACGGTCCGCGGACGAACCTCGCCCCACAGAACATGCAGTGGGCGATCAGGTCGAGGGAGGCCTCGCGATCGGCCAGCGTGCGCATCGCAGGCGGCTCCAATCTGGTGTTCATCGATCCGAGCACGTTGAGGCGGTCCACCACCGCCAATACGGCCGTCGCCGCCAGCTCCGAACCGGTCACGATGGCCACGACGGCTAGTTGCCTATCTAGGGCGTTCGGTAAGTTCAATTTAGATTAGACGAGAATTGATTCGCTCTTAAATCCACCAATTAGAGATCTGTTTATCTGAATTGGTCGCTAAACAGAGCTAAATAATAACTTCAACTTGGAGATGTCATTTGTCATTTTTTTTTATTGTCGTTTTGATAATCTAACAGTTGAACATTAATTAATTAGGAAGCAGTAATTTTTCTAAATGGAACACCCTGTATATGATAACTGTTTCTTGTACAGAGATTTCTTGAAAAAACGTCAAATTTGGCAGGTCAAGATCAAGTCACGTGATCTCTTTTATGGACCTGATTTGGCGTGATTTTTTTAAAGCGAAATCCGATAACAGAAACAAGAAAAACTCAAAGAAAAGACAAACAGGAAAATCTTTTCCCATTTGATGCAGACCTTATGTGCGACACTGTATATTAAAATTAAAAAAATTATAAATTTTACGTTTTCGTACGACGTGTATCGTTCGAGTATACACATCGATGCGATGGCAGCCAAAAAAAAAAAGCGGGATAGTTAGCACACCCTGTATATTATCACGTTTTTAAATTTTTTGATGTAGAATGAATGTAGCTCTTAATAATTTTCGATTTTATTATTATTATATCGGGTGTTCATGAATCCAAAACAAGCAAGACACTTTCGAATGATCGAAATTTGTTTTTTTTTCAAACGGAACACCCTGTATATGATATCTGTTTATTGTACAGAAATTTCATATTAACGTAACACAGTTGGCAAACAAAATTGTCGATGAAATGGAAGCTATAGTACAGAATTGAAGCCACATTTTGCGATTTTGTTTTTTTTTTGAAGAAACGTCAAATTTGACAGGTGAACAACAAAGTTACGTAATCTCCTTTTAGGAACCTATTTGACATGATTTTTTAAGCGAGACACACTAACAAAACAAAAAAATTAATGCAAGACGAACAGGAAAAACATTCAGGTAGTCCCATTTAAAAATCGGAAATCAACGTCATTTCCGGTAAAAGCGGAAGTGATAAGAATAATCGACTATGTCAATAAATGTAAATTACGGCCCTGTACATAATTCCCAAATTTCGTTTCTCTATCTCAAATATTTTAGAAATTATAGGGGCGAGCGACCTCCCAGAAACACCCTGTATATTATCACCTTTTAAAATTCTTTCATGTAAAATGAATGTAGCCTTTTCGATTACGTTTTTATATTAGTATTATACCGGGTGTTAAATCTAAAACTAAGCAAAGATCTTGTTTATTTCAAACGGAACACTCTGTATATGATAAGTGTTTCTTGTTTAGAAATTTCGCGTTAACCTAACACAGTTGGCAAACAAAATTGTCGATTAAATGGAAGCTATCGTGCAGAATTGATGCCACGTTTTGCGATTTTTTTTTAAAAACGTCAAATTTGACAGCTGAACAACAAAGTCACCTGATCCCCTTTTAGGTACCTATTTGACATGATTTTTTAAGTGAGACACACTAACGAAACAAAAAAATTAATGCAAGAGAAACAGGAAACATTTTTCCTCTTTGATACGGACTTTGCGTACGACACTGTATATTGACAAATTAAAGAAAATTAACACTCTGTATACTGTTACGGCAACTATTACCGATTTTTTCGGAGCCACCTACATAAAATCAGAAGATTGAGGCTTTCTGGTTAATCGCTTGGTAGACTTTAATTGTTGATCTAATATGGCGACGATGCGACACCATAACTAGGGAAAATTGTTTTATTATTTTTATTCTGTTGCTGTTTTCTTTTAATCTTGCTTTCGTTATAAATTTTTCAAAATTGTCACCATATTAACGATCACGTGACATATGTCAAAATGTTTTTTTTCCTCCTTCCATATATTCCAAAGTTTACGGCCCACGCTGTATAATCTCGTTTCAATATATTCAAAAACGAAAACATTACTATATTAAGTCGTTTGAAATTGGCTAATCATGATTTCGATTTTCGAACACCCTGTATAATAGTAGAGTAATAAGGAGGTTTAATATGAAATAAAGCTGTCGCGTTTTAATGCAGGATATGTTGATTGAAATTACTTCATATTACATCTAGGAACGGAGGAAAAATTGCAATTATACAGGGTGTTTCATAATATATTAATTTTTTTAAATTAAATTTCAACACCCTGTACCTCGAAAAATGGTGCAATTTAAAGGGTAAGGTGATAGAAACTTTTTTTCAAAGTCCTGCGCGTATATTATGAAACACCCTGTATACTACCAAACTACTAAAATAATCTTATACTGTAGGGGACTCCCTGTAGACAGGGGGTTGGGCAAATATTCTTGATTATCAAGGAACTAAAGGTGATAACGGTCATCCTACGTCTAAATTCGATTATTTCAGAAATATTTTCAATAATATACAGGGTGTTTCGACAATTTTTCGATATTTTGACAGCAAATTAAATTAATTTTATCAGGAATCGTCATAAGACAAATATCGGATCTCCTGTCGCTGATGCAAGACCTCCATCAGGTACCCCCGACGCCTTTCGCTCATTTAGACGTAACCCAAGACGATATCTGCAATATTCAGGTAAATATCTCGCGTAATCCTTCGTTTTCTCAGATTAATTAATTAATTAATTTTTTTTTTTTTTTCAGATCTACTTAGAGTTCCGCCTCAAGGACACCTGGGATTGGTTACTGACTGTTATGGACGCGACCGAAGCTCAATTAAGATTCGGCGCATCTCTGACTCATTCCTCAGATCTGACTCACCTAGTCACCCAATCAACGCCAATAACACTTCGTCGAGTAAGTTTTAACCCAACTTATGAATCATGTCATCACTTTATATTAATATATTTAATAATGTTGCAGATTCGACGGTTAGGAATAATAGGAATAATCAAGTATCCGGTTCGACGGCCACCGGTTCCACTCGTATCGTTGGATTCACATCGAACGTGGAGAATTCCCGATCGCGACCTGAAAGAGACGGTACGTCTTTGAATCTATTTCTTATTATTATTATTTTTTTTTTAGTACAAATTCGTTTTAAATTAAATTAATGATCTTAATAGAATCACCTGTTTATTATTTCTTATCTATAAGACATCTTTCTATCATCCAATCTACAACTGATATCTTAGGTGTTGATGCAAATGCAGCCCGAAGAGAGTTCCTCTCGTACTGTTTATCGTTAATGAGAGCGCACAACGGCGAGCATCTCGATTCCCTACCTATACTGGACGTCTCCGCCCTCAAGCACGTAGCGTACGTCTTCGACGCCCTCATCTATTACATGAGATCGGGTACGAACACCGATACTAACGAGAACGAGGTGCTGCGCGAAGGGTTGCCGCTGCCTTCGTGGAACGATCAGGACGAGAATGAAAACGAGGAGGGGGAGGAAGAGATCCCCGTCGCCATGGAGACGGAATCGTTGGATGATCAGGAAGTTTCCAATATCGCCAGCATGTCGAACAGTATGCATAACAGTTCGTTGAGTTCTAGCGGTAAAGGGAGGAAGCATTCCTTTTTCCAGGTAGGGCACTGTAATTGTAATAGAATTACATTTTCAAATCTTTTCGTTTCTAACGTAGAATAAGGTTAGGGATAGCACGATGCGAACAGTGTAGTCGGTCACAGTAAATAAAATAAAAGAAATTAAGATAGAGATGATTTTGCGCAACGCCTGCTTATACAAAATTAGATTCGTTTTTTTTTTAAATTTTATTTCTTCTATTTTGAAGTTTGTCAAACCAAATTAAATCAAAATATCCCTCTTCCCCCTCCCCCATTTCTCCGAAATACTAGGCAGAGACGCAGCTATCCACAAAAAAAAACAATTTATCAAAATTTAAGCGGCTATAAGACGTTATAACCGATTTATACACGGTGCTCAGAAAATGGCGTCGAATGTCGTTGGTAAAAACTTAAAAATTGATCTTTGAACTTCGTTTTCACGCAAGAAAATCTTATTCTGTCGAGTCAACGACATTTGATACATCTCAGAACAAAAACAAATGAAAAATGAACAAATCGCGCAGATTTCGACCTCCTAAGTCTCGTCAGTGCTCCTTAGAGCGCGATATTACATAACACCTGCGACAATCGACTAATTCCACCCCCTTCCCTTTCCTTCCATTCTCTCTACTGGACAAGGTTGGAAGTAGTTCTGCCGGATGTTAAACAAACCACGTCGGTACGACAAATACCGATCTAGCTTTGATAATTCGTTCGATTATCAATTCCGCTAGATTCGCTCGATCTGTTAAACAGTCTAATGGTGATTCCATGTACGGCACTGCAACCGAGTGCAATGAAAATTGATTAAACGTTAGAAACAGAAGTAGGTAATGGGTCACCTTGGGTACCCCCATCACTACTCCTTCGGTGTCACACGTGACCCGGTCGTAGGTAGTTCCAAAATAGCCTACCTGGTTTTGATCTGGTTTTGTAAACAGCTTGTCTGGTTTTCGTTGGTTTTAAGTTGTTTTCAAAACCAACGAAATCCAGGACAAAACCAACGAAAACCAGGCAGGCTGTGCAACTAAAACCAGCTCAAGACCAACTAAAACTAGCTCAAAACCAACTAAACCAGCTCAAAATCAACTAAAATCAGCTCAAAACCAACTAAAACAAGCTTAAAAGCAACTAAGACCGGGTCAAAAGCAACTAGGACCAGCTCAAAACCAACTAAAACTAGCTCAAAACCAACTAAACCAGCTCAAAATCAACTAAACCAGCTCAAAATCAACTAAAATCAGCTCAAAACCAACTAAAACCAGGTCAAAAAACTAAAACAAGCTTAAAAGCAACTAAGACCGGGTCAAAAGCAACTAGGACCAGCTCAAAACCAACTAAAACCAGCCCAAAACCAACTAAAACCAGTTCAAAATCAACTAAACCAGCTCAAAACCAACGAAAATCAACTAAAATCATCAAAACCAACTAAAACCAGGTACCAACTAAACCAGCTCAAAACCAACTAAAACCAGGTACCAACTAAACCAGCTCAAAATCAACTAAAATCAGCTCAAAACCAACTAAAACCAGGTCAAGAGCAACTAAAAGCAACTAAGACCGGGTCAAAAGCAACTAGGACCAGCTCAAAACCAACTCAAAATCAACTAAAAACAGCTCAAAACCAACTAAACCAGCTCAAAATCAACTAAAATCAGCTCAAAACTAACTAAAACCAGGTCAAGAGCAACTAAAACAAGCTTAAAAGCAACTAAGACCGGGTCAAAAGTAACTAGGACCAGCTCAAAACCAACTAAACCAGCCCAAAACCAACTAAAACCAGTTCAACATCAACTAAAACCAGCTCAAAACCAACGAAAACCAGCTCAAAACCAACGAAAACCAGCTCAAAATCAACTAAAATCAGCTCAAGCCCGTCTAAAACCAGGTCAAGAGCAACTAAAACAAGCTTAAGAGGAACTAAGACCAGGTCACAAGCAACTAGGACCAGCTCTAAACCATCAAACCAGCTCAAAATCAACTAAAATCAGCTCAAAACCAACTAAAACCAGGTCAAGAGCAACAAGCTAAAAACAACTAAGACCAAAACAACTAGGAACTAAAACCAACTAAACCTGCTCAAAATCAACTAAAAACAGCTCAAAATCAACTAAACCAGCTCAAAATCAACTAAAATCAGCTCAAAACCAACTAAAACCAGGTCAAGAGCAACTAAAACAAGCTTCAAAGCAGCTAAGACCGGGTCAAAAGCAACTAGGACCAGCTCAAAAGCAACTAAAAGCAGCCCAAAACCAACGAAACCACCTCAAAATCAACTAAAATCAGCTCAAGCCCGTCTAAAACCAGGTCAAGAGCAACTAAAACAAGCTTAAGAGGAACTAAGACCAGGTCACAAGCAACTTGGACCAGCTCCAAACCATCTAAAACCAGCTCAAAATCAACTAAAACCAGCCCAAAACCAACGAAAACCAGGTCAGAACCAACGAAAACCAGGTAGGCTGTTTTGAGAACTACCTACGATCGCATCACGTGTAACACCGAACGTGTAGTGGTGGGGGGTGACCAAAGTTGCCCGTTACCTACTAACAAATCACGTGGTTTCGACCTCCTAGGTCTCGTCAGTGCTCGTTTCATTCCAAAACCTAATTTCATCGCAGTTGGCTATTCAACCTAGACTGCGACCAGGTGAAGCTGGCCCCTTAAGCAGCACCATCGATTTGTCGTGTACATTCCCAAACAAAAACTCGGCGTGCTAAAATTTCAATGTGATAGAATCTTATGTGAGATAATTCTCACAATCTAAAGAAAACAACCTAGAGCAAGACTTGTACCCAGCTGTCAAATATTCAAAGTGATGGTTAGCGGGGGTGTGAGGTAAGAGGTTGGCAAGTTCGTTCGCATATTCGCCATTATCTCTAGTGGACAAGATTGGAAGTATAAAGATGTATCTTTTGGGCGTTGCCGTGGTTGTTGTAACAAACTTGACGTTTCGCTGATCATACTGTCAGCTTCTTCAGAAGTTCTCTAATGATTGACTTTAAAGAAGCTGACAGTATGATTAGCGAAACGTCAAGTTTATTGTACAACAACCACGGCAACGCCCGAAAGATACATCTTTATGGAGAACAGTGGTCGTGAAAGCTTACCTTCGATTAAAGGTTGGAGGAGGTAGCAGTGTTGGATGTGAAATAACCCACGTCGGTACAACAGATACCGATCTAGGCGCTCATGGTATAATTAAACTAAACGTTAGAAGCGGACTAGGCGGTTTCGACCTCCTAGGACTCGTCAGTCCTCCTCTTCCTATTACACCGCCAATTAGAAGCATTATTTTTGATCATATTGTGGCAATTCTCGACGTTTTCAATTGTTTATGTTGTACGGATTGATATTACTATGACGCGTTCAAAACGCGGAAGCTCTCGTAACAGAGACTCGGACCGCGGAAGCCTTCGATATCATTTATCGGTTCTTTTAAGTTTCTAGCGCGAAGTCCCCTTGCATGTCGAAGTTGAATGCACGTGGTGATGAAAAAAAAGGGAAGGTTGTCGTTTGGATTCGGCTCCGTTTTCTGAGCACCGTGTATAAATTGTTTATCAACGTTTTTACAGATTCAGAAAGCTGCAAGTCTTATACGTGCCAGTCCTGAAAATGTTTGTCTGACTGGAGCCGTTTCCATTTTGAAAAATATATTTTGGGGGAAGGGAGGGGGCGGGGGGCTGGAATAATTATGTTGTGTGATAAAAAGCAATTTGCTCTTAAATCCACCAAATAGAATCTCGTTTCTATATTGGTCGCTAAACAGAGCTAAATAAAAACAGCCGTCGAAATAGAAACATCATTTGTTGCATCAATAGACATTTGATACGTTCGACAGTTGGTACATTCCGATTAAAATTCTAAGTCGAATCTTTTACGATCTTTAAGGATCGAGTTATATTTTTAATTTTGTTTTATAGCGTTCGGAATCAACGTTATGCCTAGGATGTCCGCCACCGGACCCATTCGAAATGCCAATGGCCGAAGCCTTACCTTTAGCGGATCAACCGCATCTATTACAACCGAACGCCAGGAGAGAGGACCTGTTCGGAATCCCGAAACAACCGGTCACATTATCCTCGAGCAGTGAGTATAATAAATGCACTTAGAAAGATTTGCTCTACGCACGAATCAGAAACAATATGTAGATACGGTGTCTCTCTCTCTCTCTCTCTCTGATCGCTGGGGTATATTTCTAAAAAAAAAAAAGTTATACAAGGTGTGACACGACGATTAAAAAAAAAATAATCGTTTAAATTTATCCTTCGCCGTGACACACCTCGTATAACGCAGTGTTTTATTTATAATTCTATCTATTTTAGATTCTAATCCGACAAATCCTTTAGAATCGCTACCGGAACGCCTGAGTCTATCGTCGAGGACGTCCGATTTCGCCATGTTCCATCCGGCGAAAGCCAACCAACCTATCTCGTCGTCGTTCAACGTGATGGGTCCCAACCCCCTCCATTACCCACCGAATTTCGCCGAGAATAACGTGGCCACGCCCCCGGAGCCTCCTACCAACGCCCCCCCGAACGTATCCAAAGAGGTCCAGGTCCAAACCGATATCGCGATTCCGAGTACGAGTGCCACCGAACAAACAGCCACCGCTAGGAAGCTGAAGAAGTACCGTTACGATTATTCCAAGTCGGATAGGCACAGCGAGATCAACGATGATCGGCCGCAGGATCTGTCGTGTAATCGGGAGAATCCCTAGTCGCCGCCGCCCCCGTCGAGAATAACGGTGAAGTACCGAAAGAAGGTGATTATTTTTATTATTACGTCACCAAACATCACAACTTTGTATACACACCAAACATCACACTTCACTTCTGAAGAAGATCGCGACAAGATGATCGAAACGTCAAGTACCACAATCTTTCTACACGGCCGAGAACCCTAGAGCAGCCATCAACAGCGGCCGTGAAAGCCTGAAGAGTAGTTGTGGTGTTTGGTGGTACCGATGTTTTATCTGATTTATTACGAGCCCTCACAGTCCTTGAAATCACTCTATTATTACGTAATGTTGATTTAATATTGTGTGCTTCGGTTTTGTCCTTAGATTACAGGCAGATATCGTCTAGGCCTCAGATTATCGTGTCTCCCAGGAAGAACGCTCAGGATTTCTTGAAGCACAATTCGACGTCGATGTTCTCTAACGATATCGGTCCGGATTTCGTTATTCAAAATATTAATTGTAACTCGCCTGCGCCTAATTCCAATTTGACGCCGCTGTCGTCTAGGAGTCCGAATAAGAGCGTCATCGTTAGGGCGGGGTCGTCGACGGTAAGTCTCGTTTTCCTTTTTATCGAGGATCAATTCAGTAATAATAGAGTGGGAACTAGATACTGACGCAATATTAATCTTTGTTGTGTAACACTGAAGTTCCCTATAATAATAATTATTATTTTTTGTGTTCTCTGATGACGTTAATTTTTTGAGTGATAAATTATCGACAGATACGGGACATACAATCTCCTTTAACACACCCTTTTCACATGCGTTTCCATTGATCGAACATCGGAAGTAGATTACGTGGTTTCGACCTTTCAGGGCTCGTCAGTCCCTCTCTGAATGCAAGATATGATGTCATGGGCGGTACAATATAATATAAGTTGAATAGCGAACCGCAACGAAATTTAATTCGGAGGGGCGCTGACGAGATCTGCAAGGTCGAAACCATGCGGTCCGCTTTTAATGCTCGAGATCTATTTTTGTTGCACTCGTTTGCAGGGCATTCGCAAATATATTATTTAAATGTATAAAACAGCATTAACACAACGTTTCAAGAAAATTCGGCTATATCTCCTTCCACCCCCTCCCCTAGAGGTTGAATTTAAAATAAAAGTGTCAAACAGTATTAATAAGTTTCAAATAAATTTTACCGTAAAAAATTTTTTTTTTCCTAATTTTTTCCATATATAAACTCTACCTCACTCCCCACCCTCTTCACTCCGTTAGGGGTTGAAATTAGAAAAAAAATTAATTGTGTCAAGGAGTAGTAATACAAAGTTTCAAGAGCAATTGTCTATAAATTCTTATTGCAACATCCCCTTTTCTCCCTTCCTCCCCCACCTCTTCCCCCCGAGCACTAGAACCGGATCACGTGATTTCGACCTTTCAGGGATCGTCAGTTCCGCTCCGAACGCAAGACCTAATTTAATCGTAGTACAGTATAATACAGGTTGATTAGCGAACTGCGATGAGATTAACGGTCATATTTATAGTCCGTGCTTGAGGTTGTGTCGATGCTTGAGCGCACGATTTTGACAGATTTCTAATGACGTTTACGTCAAAATTGCGTGCTCATGCGCGAACTATAAATATTACCCTAAGTCTTCCATTCGGAGGGGCGCTGACGAGATCTACGAGGTCGGAACCACGCGGTCCGCTTCTAATGCTTAAGATCTATCTTTATTGCACTCGTTTGCAGAGCGATTCCAACAATATACTGTCAGCCTCCTATTAATTACATGCATTTTTTTGTGCTTCCATTAATTGTGTCCAAATAACAAGGTTTCAAGAAAATTCGGCTATAACCCTTTCCACCCCCTAGAGATTGAACTTTTTTTTTTTAATGTGTCAAACTGCATTGATAAATTTTACCGTAAAAATATATTTTTTTAATTTTTTCATATATCTCCCTCCTTCATTCCGTTATGGGTTGAAATTTAAAAAAAAAACGACGAAACGCTTATTTCATTAGTTGTGTCAAAAAGTAATAATACAAAGTTTCAAGTTTTCAATTGCCTATAAAAAAAAATTGCAACCCTTGACTCCTCTCCCTCCTCCCCACCCCTCTCCGCCCTAGGGATTGAATTTGAGAGAGAGAAAAGAACGCGTATTTCGTAAAATTCTATCGAGGGCGGGGGGCGAGGGAGTGGGAGCTCAGTTCCAAGTTTCAAGTAAATTTGATCAAAAGTGGGTGTTCTATGCCGTTAGCTATTCGACGTGGACATGCTGTATAAGCCGGGTACTATGTACGGCCAAGCGATGACTCGGTGAGCGGGGAGAGATTCGGTTTCAAAACCAGGTGAGCTGTTTTCGGTACCACATCTGTCCCTAGGACAGGAGGGCCCTCATACAGCATGTCCACTGCTGATTGATGAGTCATCGCGTGGCTTATACAGCGTGTCCACGTCGAGGAGGTGGACCCGTAACGCCATGGAATACCTACTACCATAAAAATATTTTCTTTTTAACTTTTTTGTATACAAATTTTGCCACACCCGTGTCTTTCAGTCCCCTTAGGGGTTGAAATTAAAAAAAAAAAAAAAAACATCGGAACAGGTGTCTGATCGATATCTAGTTTTGGAATTTGGTATATTTGTGATTTGATTTAATGTCGGATATTGTACTTATTACCCACGTTGGGCGCCAAAAATATCTGCCTCTTTAGAATCCAGATCATCTAGCGTTCAATCAGGCAGGTAACAAACGACAGTTGTTGAAGCTTAGATTTAGGTATTATTGGTTTTAAATATCTTTTCCTTTACGATTTTTTTAATTTAGGAGAAGTTGATTTGGACTAAAGCGATACAAAATATTTTTGGCGCCCAACGTACATGTAGTTACGTAACATAATTAGCGCGTGTTATGAGGGCTTCCGGGTTTTGACCGCGTCATAGTAAAGTAGATATATACAATTTTTTTGTATTGTATATTATGTACTTTACTATGACGCGGTCAAAACCCGGAAGCCCTCATAACAGAGACTCAGGCCGTGGAAGCCTTCGATATCATATAATTAGCGCGTGATTTGAAAGCGATTTTTTCTTTTATAGAGCCAGAAAGTCGGCGATACCGATATAATAATGTCAGTCGAGAATCAACAGCCGGAAACCTTAGAGAACCAAGAGATATCGGCGAACGTGACCGTAGTGACGACGCCGACGACGAATTCCATCGAACTGTTAAGACCATCGATCGGACAGTCCGTCTCGCAAGACCTGCTCCTCGGTAGATGGCGTTTATCCCTGGATCTATTCGGGCGGGTTTTCATGGAGGACGTAGCTTTGGAACCGGGTTCGATTGTGTCGGAACTCGGCGGGTTTCCGGTGAAGGAAGCTAAATTCAGACGCGACATGGAGAAACTGAGGAACAATCAGCCGAGGGACCTTACGCTTTCGAAGGTTAATATAAATGAATTTTAAAATTTTTATATTGTTTCATATGAGATAGTTGTTGCTGTTTTTCTTTTTTATTTTTTTGTCTTTTAAATAAAGTGGATTTATTAGAAAGGAGAGGAGTAATTTTTGTATTAAAAATTAAATTATATTAGATATATTTATATGTATTAAAAAAAAAAAGAAAAGAGTGCAGTAAGTACAAAACGATATTTACCGGAAATTTAACGAAATTATATCAAATTGTGGGATTTATTTAATGGTGGGATTTGGTTTTAGATGGAGCGTGATCGTACGCAATTAATCCTTCAAACATTCAAAGAACTAAACACTCAATATAATACGTACAATAGAAGATCTTCAGCGTCTCAACCGCCGCTTGCTGTGAACCGGGTGAAGGTGACGTTTAAGGAGGAGCCGGGTGAGGGTTCGGGTGTCGCCCGTAGTTTCTACACGGCCATAGCTGAGGTAATTTCAATTCTTTTAATTTAATTAATTAATTAAGATGTTGGATTTACGATTAAAAATGTTAACTCTCTCTTTTATTTAGGTACCTAAAACTTCGTTGTAAATATAATTGTTTTTTTTTTAAATAGCAATATTTTATAAATTTTAAATTTAAAAATAAATTATTCCACCAATTAGTTTTTATTTCGTTTTAGTTCATTTTTTTTTGTTTCTAAATTGATTTTTGCGTGAAATCCTTGTTTTGATTATTTATAATCTTATCTATAGGCGATATTGGTGAACGAGAAGCTGCCGAATTTGGAATCGGCTCAAGTTGGAAATAAATACTCGCACTACAGTGTCTTGCAGAGGCTCCGACGGGATAGGGACCCCTACAGGAGGATACCGTCGATGGGTAGGGGTTCGTCGAGGTCTAGGGAACATTACAGGAGGACGATGAGCGTCGACGCCAGGCCGTTTATACCTAGCGATAGCGTAGCGGAGAATCCGTCGATGCCCGATCTCACAGGTTGTAAGTGTTGTTAATTTAATTTAATTTTAATCGAAATATCTACATGCTTGTTGGGACAAATTGATTTATAAATAGAATTTAAAACTTTCATCCTTCACTAATCCAGGTGCTTATCTTCGTATAAATTCCACAAAATTGTTTCGCCACACTCGCGGTATCGCTAACAGGCTATAAACAAAAAAAATGCAAAATACGCCGAAACTGCCTCCTTGACTTCATCGTCGGCAGTAAATTTTTTACCCCGCAGCTCTTTTTTCATTTTCGGAAACAGGTAATAATCACTCGGGGCCAGCTCTGGGCCTAGGGTAGGTGATTCACAATTTTGAAGCTCACCTTATGCAGGGCAGCTAACGCAACGTGGCTCTTGTGGACGGGCGCGTTGTCGTGCAAGAGCAGCACACCTTTCGTCAATTCTCCCCGTCTTTTCTCTTTAATGGCTTCTTTTAGTCGCTCTAATATTGAAGCGTAATATTCTCCGGTTATAGAAACACCTTTATCTTTATAATCAATCAACAATATTCCTTCCGAGTCCCGAAATACCGTTGCCATGACTTTCCCAGCTGATCGTGACACTTTAAATATCTTGGGAGGTGCTGTGCCCTTTTTATGCCACTGCATGGAGTCTTGTTTGGACTCAGGTTCATAATGATGAACCCAAGTTTCGTCGACTCAATACACCATCCAAAAATGCACGCGAACACGCTACGCGCTGTTGTTTTCGCGGCGGGCGGCGCACAGTGGTCCGGATTACAAATCTAACTGTACTTTATTATGTGACATGTTGAAGTCAATCATTTGCACAAGTATATCAATTATATATGCATTTAATAAGGTATTGACAATATACATGGTACTTATAAGCTACTTAAAATAAAATTAAACTTCTCCTTCGCCTTCTTCTGAATCTTCCTGGCTGCTTTCGTTTAGTACAGTAGGAGCTTTCAGCAACCTAAGTACTCCTGCCGGCAGAGACTTGTCGGACCTTTGTGGTCTCTTCATACGAAGACTACTTATAACTGGATCGGAAGACAAGAGGAGCATATGGACTATATCTTCCATGGTTTCCGTTCTCGAGCATTTCCTTGTATGGTACTCTCTATACCTTTTACTGTCCTTGTTCCTGGCCTCCTGCGCCTCCTCCGAGAGAAGCCCAATGGGTAAGACTGCTGACCTTATAATAATGCCTCCATGCATTAAAATTTTATGCACGCTTTGAGGCATATAGTACCACGCATATTTATCTACATATAATACGGCTGTATCTTGACAGTATGCTTCAAATAATTGGCTATCGACTTCCAACCCACAAGCGATCGTCCTTAGGATGATGTCAAACCTCTTTATGAGATCCACATCGATTCCGGTGATGTCAGAAGATAGTGCAGGATCAGCGAAGAATCGGCGGGCAGTATTACCATCATTGGTTGTACCGAACCCTTGTTTTGGAATGTCGATCAGCAATCCCATCTCTTGTCTAAACCTCTCTTGAATACTTCTTTTTCTTGCATCTACACTTGCCTTGTCAGCTTTCTTGACTTGCCAGGATTTTATCTCTAGTCTGTAAGATATATGTAGTAGACATTCAAATGTTTTTATCCAGGCATGTAGGCTGGAAATACCTAAGCGTAACACGGATTCATTGACCTGTCGTTCTCGTGCGGTTGTCAAGTCATTCATTTGTTTAGGGGTAGCTCCACAAATGTAACAATTTTGATTTGCTTGTTCGGCTAAGGCACTACATGTTTTACCGTCGATCATAGTGAGATTTAGGTTTGCCCCAATTAATATTTGACGCCCACCGACTTCAACAATAGTTTTGGTCAAATTGCTGATTTCTTGTTCAATTTTTGCTACTTCTTCGCGGATTAGTTGGGAAGTTTCTTTTTGAACATTATTTTTATCGGCCGGCAATATTGAGTGGAGGATGAACGATTATTTCGCCACAGTTCTGTCCTATCACTTTCATTGTTCATTGAGATAGCAATCATTTGTAGTGGGACCAGTGATACCGTGAACAAAAAAGCATCGTCGCTGAGCTCATTTTCATTTGCAGTAAAACGCTGTTTGTACTGGCTTTGTGACGAAGCGCCATCGCACCCCCATTTAAATATTATTTTAACTTCGGTGTCTTCATTAATCTTAACCTGATTAATGACTTCGTGCTGAGCAGACACCAACCTCTTGACAGTGTGATCTATTAAAGATTGAAGTTTTATCTGTCCTACAGCCTCGCCGATTATAACGTCTTCTGGATAACACCGTCTTTTAGCTTCAAGTAACTCGTGGTAACTAGGACATATATCAGCATTGTGGAGTTTACATGTTTGTCTGATTGCCAGGTACTGGGATTTCGTCATTTTCTGGTCGATATACAGAGCCAGAGCTTCGTCGACTGGTATTTTTGTGGGCATTTTCGTAGGAGACAAAAACGATTTTTTATCCTTGTAGCTCTTTTGGGTGAACATTCAGAAACCTGTTTCACCATCTCCGCAGCATCTCTTCTTCCTTGTGCTCGCAAACTAATTTGCGTTGCAAGAGCAAGTTCTTTTCCACTTGCCATAGTTAAAAGTGGCATAACTTTTCTTCTTTTGACTCTATCATCGCACTCTTCAAACGGCTTCTTAGGGCGACCGGCAGGTGTATCACTACAGCTGGCGCGCGCAGACGGTTGATCACGATTTTTAGATACGTTATCAAAAGAAACTTTCCCTCCTAACCATTGTTCGTTTTTAGATAGAAAATTGTTCAGAACATAATGAGAGCTTATCCACTTTTTCTTCAGCTGTGCACAAAAGTTACGTAAACACACTTTTATTATCTTCTTGCTGCTATCATCATAGTCATTAATATCACTATTATTGTCCAAGTAGTTCGATACGTAATCGTTTCTTCGCTCTAAGATGTCTTCTCTTCGCCATACACGAAACACCTCATTTCGCGGTATACCACTTGCGATCACTAAAACAAACATAAATGTTTTTTATGGCTGTATATGGCTTTTATTTTTTACAAATGAATACTCATATGTCCAATCTACACACTGAAATGATAATCAGAACCAATGGTTATCAATACAGGTTTTCCCAGTCTAAAACATTTTAGGTTTTATCAATTACTATGAAAAAATAACTGTATATTAAATCGTAGTTAATTCCAACACCATAACAATCTAAGCATCAATTAACTTGAGAAATTAAAGTACTTACCCCAAGGTAAAGCTTCCATACTGCGACAATCATTCACAATAACGAAACATACTCAATCACTGAAGACAAGACGGCGACTAATACGCGGCGCGCTCGGTTATCGCAAGGCGCGAAGGAAAACCTGTTTTTTATCTCGACTGACGGGAACGGGGATGGCCCAGGCGACGCGCAAAGTATTAATCTGAGATAAGGCATTATTGAATATTATATTTCAATAACAATATAGACTATTCTTGCTGCTGAATATTTTATATAAAGTACAGCTAGATTTGTAATCCGGACCACTGTGCGGCGTGAGCATTCTCGGCACCCATCTTACGCTGACCTTAGACATGCCGAGATGATCGTGTAGGATTTTAAAAATTGTTGTATCGGATACTCCAACCATTTCTGCGAGTTGTTTCTTCTTTAGTTGAGCATCTTCGAGTACAATTTTTTCAACTTTTTGGATAAGTGCTGGGGCTTGGTCACCTCAATGCTCCTGCCCGGCCTCGGGTCGTCTTCAAGGGATTCCCTTCCTTGTTTAAATAAACTATGCCACTTGTACACCATGCTGGCTTTTCCCTGGACAAGAATCGCCGTAAACCAATGACATCTCATTCATTATGGTCGCGACTGATTTTCCTTGCCTGGTAAGGAACTTTATAACGGCACGATATTCGATTTTTTCCATATTTCACTTTTCACTCCTGATTATGTTACTTGGTTGACGATAGCTCAAAGACTAACTGTCTAATAACAATGAAACTTCGTATTTATACTAATTATGAGTCGCTGCACAGGCGACGCCCCCAATGCGCCTAATCACCCCCCTACAACCCGCTCATTCCGCGAATATAAAAACGCTCCCTCATAATTCACAGCACATAATTTGACGATAATCACACGTCGTACACACAAAGTGCATAAAGGGAACGTTTGTAGTTCAATCCTGACACACAGCCGCGTGTTTCGAACTTATTTGTTCTCATCAGTGTGTGATGTAAGAATTTTATTTTTCCGTTTAGATGCTTAACAACAAACGCGAGTGGTTCCACGTAAGGAACTTTTTATTAATGATATGCCGCGCTGCAGTTTTATCGGTAAAGACGTCATAGGTCATCGGTTTTCTTCTGCCTATCTATAAAGAAACGTCTTCAGCTTCGTTAGTAGTTTGTGCAACCCCATTGATTCCATTTCAGAAGTGATTTTATGGAAGACAGTAGGTATAGGGTCATTTTCGATGCCCCCTCTCTCCCCCACTACTCCTATCTTCCGGATGCTAGTGGGTGGGGCCTATCTCAAGAGGCACGGGATTTGACCAGAATATTGGATATAAACAAGAAGCCGTTGAGTACCTGATAAAAGCTGTTCAATACCTAATCATAGCTGTCCAATACCTGATCATATGGAACTCGCGCTAGGTGGCAGCACGATTATTAAGAAACAATAATGTAAATTTTCCGAGATGAACTTCAAAAGTACTTAAAACTGCCAATCAATAATTGAAATGGTTCTTCAATCGTTACCCAGTATTTTTGCGATTTGATTCGATGTCGTTTTAAGCGCGCGCAAGCTTATTTCCATCTCGTATTCACGTTGGGCGCCAAAAATATCTTGCGACGTCTTCCAGATGAACTTGCGCCAAACTAAAAATTCCCAAAACATTACCAAGCTCACACCTTTACATATCAACAAGATCTGCTTTACGACTGGTAACAAACGATAGTTGTTGGCCTAAGGTGCGGCAACATATTTTTGGCACCCAACGCGCGAGCCCTACAAGATAAAATCAACATCGTCTCCAATATTAAAATGTCTACTTTTAGCGATTTGACAGCTGTCAAACTCTAAAAAAGCTTTCAACTACTACACCCACCGAAACGGTAAGAGCACGGAAAAATAAAATCTGCAAATGATAAATTTTCACAATTAAACTGTCAAAATTGGTCGAAAAACTTTTTTATATATTTTTTTGCAATTTGACGGCCGTCAGAAATATAAATTATAGAAGAAACGACCGATTTTACGCTGTTACGTTGCTCAGACGTATTGCTATAGTTCCAACTGTCAAATCTGAAATGGAGTACTTTTTTTTTTTTTAATTTGACAGTTGTCAAAAATATTGCATGTACTACACCCATCAAAACGAGTAAGGATATAAGCGCGTTGGCACGGAAAAATGTATCTGCAGATGTTAAAGCAGTATCAAATGACTAAATTGTTAGAACTTTGACAATTAAACTGTCAAAATTGGTCGAAAAACTTCTTTATATATATTTTTTCCAATTTGACGGTCGTCAGAATTATAAATTATAGAAGAAACGACCGATTTTACGCTGTTACGTTGCTCAGATGTATTTTGACAGTTACAACTGTCAAATCTGAAATGGAGTACTTTTTTTTTTTTTTAATTTGACAGTTGTCAAAAATATTGCATGTACTACACCCACCAAAACGGGTAAGAATATAAGCGCGTTGGCACGGAAAAATGCACCTGCAAATGTTAAAGCAGTATCAAATGATTAAATTGTTAGAACTTTGACAATTAAACTGTCAAAATTGGTCGTAAAACTTCTTTATATATATTTTTTCCAATTTGACGGTCGTCAGAATTATAAATTATAGAAGAAACGACCGATTTTACGCTGTTACGTTGCTCAGATGTATTTTGACAGTTACAACTGTCAAAAGTTGTCTAGTGTTAGAATACTATTATTTTATTATTATTATAGAATATAAGTGCGTTGGCGACGAAGCAAATGTTAAAGCAGTAGAAAGTGTTTAAACTGTTAACATTTTGATAGTTGAATTGTCAAAATGACAGCTGTCAGAAATATTTTGACGGATATAACACTCATAATTACCACAGAAACACTCGATTTGACAGTTGTAATTGTTAAATTTGAGGTAGAGTATTATTTTTTTAATTTGACAGCTGTCAAAAACATTTAAATTGCTACATCATTGCTACATAAAATTCAAATGTTTACATTTAGCGGTTTGAAGTGAAATAATTTGTTGTTATTAATATAAAGTTGTGTACGCGACCGTCAGAGTCTCGTTTTTTCATATCGTATTCACATTGGGCGCCAAAAATAGTTTCAGATCAAGTTGCGCCAAAACCAAATATTACCAAGGTCACACCCTTATACCAAAGCAAGATCTGCTTTACGATTGGTAACAAACAATTGTATTGCAATTTTCAAATCAAATTCTACTTTTTGACTAGCATTTTAATTTTTTGTCACTAGATTTCATTTCAATCGCGCAATAAAACATATATTCTTTTTTTTTTTAAGAACACCCTGTATATGTTATGAGGGCTTCCGCGTTCTGACCGCGTCATAATGGTGTAAATATATACAAAGATATACAAAATCTAATATACTCAATGTTTCGCCACTAATGTAAGTGGCTTCTTCAGGATCAAAAATGGGTAGAGGGCGCCAGAATTTAGTGCATTTAATTCTGTCTCCAATTTATTCCCTTGCCATTGTTAAGAAACAGAATATAACAACAAAAATGTAAATGTTTTTGTGGTTTCAGCCAACACATCAGGAAATCCAAGTGGAAACCCACCCAATCCTGGTACTACCAGGAACGAACATCTAAATTCCCACCAACAACAATTAGGCGATCGGTTATACCCTAAGGTATGTCTAACACAACATTAACCGCAGCATAAATTTATTTTTGTCCCCTCTCCTATACATAAAGGTTTACAATTTACATCCAACCTTCGCCGGTCGAATCACGGGCATGCTACTCGAACTGACGCCAGCCCAACTCTTACTGCTGCTGGCCTCGGAGGATTCGCTGCGCAGCAAGGTCGAGAACGCCGTCGAGATGATACTGGCGCACTCTCACTCGCAGCAGGAGATGGCGTCGGAGGCGCTGCTAGGTGAGTCCCTTAAGGTTCCCTCACATATATAGATGTACACTTTTGTGGAGTTGAGAATTATTTTTAGACTTGGATCTGTTTTCACTGGTAGATAGGGGCTGTTCGAGGAAGAGCGCCGGCGCCGGTAGGTCGGGCGCGGACGGCGTCGACGACGCTCCCGTCGCGGACGAGGACGATAACGCGCCGCTCTTCTATTGTCCGGGGAAGAGAGGATTCTACGCACCCCGGCAGGGCCGGTGCACGTTCGAAAGACAGAACGCGTTCCGGAACGTTGGAAGGTATAATTTTGTTTTTGGTTTTATCACTGACTGTAAATTAATATGTATGTACGTTGTTGATTATAAAATTAACCACCATTTTGAAAAATTTATTACGAATGAAAAATAGGTTTTTTTTTGATGATACCGAAGCATTATCTAAAACAATGACTGGTTTTTCAAGGCTAATGGAACAATTACGTAACATTTTCGGTTTTTGTTACCTCACCGTTTAAAATAAGAAGAGTATAGTAGCGCGGTGGTTCTGCCGCTTCATCCTGAAAACGAAGTGTCATGGTTCGATTCCGACATAGACGTTTTTTTTTTTTTTTTTTTTTTTAATAAAAATATTGCTTATATAAATTGGCGATTTTAGAAAAATACGTTCTAAATGATTCGTTGGCTTTGTCTCGTTTAATCTGGTCAAATCGATATTCCTGCAGCTTCCTACCAGAAACCTCCATCTTCAACTTGCGTTCTAATGCTTCTGTTGCCAGTTGGAGGAATCGACATCTTCGAGGGCAAGGTCAATCAGAAGGCCCCATAAATTCGCTTGTGTTTGTCCGGGTGTTTTCCCCCCAGAGGGAGGCCATTCTTGAACTTCAGGCTTTTGGGTACTTTCAACAAGGGTTCCGGTCCAATGAAATGCATGTCAACGCGTTGCTTTGCAAATTCATCAGCCACATCATTTCCTTCGGTAGGGATGAGAGAGGCACATTGATACATTTTTTGTTAACGAGTATTTTGTGAAGCAGAGGCGTCTCTTCTTCTACTAGTAACTAATATTATTTTCTAATATTCTGTTCTTTGCCGGAGTGCTAGTAAATATTCTGGATTTGTTCTCCTTTTTTTTTTTTTTTTTTTAATGTATGATGGGTGCTTAGTTGCAGTGACTCCGTAAGCTGTATTACTTGTCTGGCTATCACTGCAACTCTTGCGGTGTAGTTTAGTGTGTGTAAATGGCTTTGTGACAGCATCATATCGCCTTTTATGATGCCGCGCTGTTAATCACTTTGCTCCCAACAGCGAATGGCAAGTCAATCCGGGATTAAACTCTCTGAAAAAATGTCACCGTCCCTCCAGAAAATTGAACCCCGGCGCCTATCGTCCTCTCACAACGATAGTCAGCCGCCTAACCACTGCGGCCATCGACCCGTTATTGCGCTTTTGAAAAAGGTCTTACTTCTGCATGTACTATCACATTGAATTCTGTAGTTGATGGAGCTTCTTTTGGTAATATTTCTAATCCGGAAATTGATGGGAGACTTTCTTGACTGTTTGTTTGTGGTGTAGTACTTTCCACGTACAACCACAGTCTCGCAAATATCACGATCTGTCACATAACTATAAATAAAGTCCTCGTCCAAAATAGCCATATTTCGGGTTTTTCGAAACCTTTAAGTATATTCTTGGGAGTGAAAGCACATTCAAGTAAGCTTTATGTGACGATGCAGGTATGTCACAAATGGAAATTGTCTTGCCCGCGTTCATCACCATCCAGTCGTTAAATACGGCTTTCAAATGAGCTTTAAAGGCTATGCACACGGAGATGTCGAATGGCGCTGCAGCTTGTACGACGTGTGTAGTGGAAATGATACAATGTGATTCGTGATTGTCCAATAAGATCAAGAGCGGATGCTTTCTTGATGAATTATTATTCTTTTGAATATGCTGAACTACTTCAAAAAATAATTGACCAGTCATCTAGCTTGATTTAGAAGCTAATCCTAGCGAACCTACTAGTGCTCAATTTAAAAAATGATGTTTGGGGGAATGTACAGGTGGCCCATCGAAAACGAAACAGACGAATTGTCATTGAAACGCAAACAACAAAAACTTCTTTTATTTCTGGATCTTTTTACAAAAAAAGAATTGTCCGCGGTTTGATTGACGTCTAGCAAATATGGTATCGTTGTAAAGAGAATTTAATTTCCTTTCAATTGAGGTACCACTTGACCCCTGTTCCCTATGATGATATGGGAAGGGGTAGCCCGCCCATACAGGGGGGATAAAGTTAGGAGGTTAAATTTATAACGTACATGTGTCCCCCTAAACAACAACTTTGTCTTTCGGCATTTTTTTCGAAAAGCTACCGTTTCAATAACAATTTGTTTGTTTCGTTTTCGATGGACCACCCTGTATATACCGGTGGAATTCATCTTGAAAATATTCGAAATATTTACCTGTTTATCTACAACAAGCACCGCTATTTCTCAACACATTAACATTTGAACTGTCAATTTTATTATACAGGGTGTCCCAAGTTGAGTGGCCTATTAGAATATTTCCTAAAGTACACCGAAGAGGGCCCTGAAAATTTGCTTGCCTTGGTTTCTGGCCATGCTCTTTTTAAATAAAATAATTTTAAAGATGGCCGACTTCCGGTTATAACGGAAATCGATAGGAACTTCGTTATTTTAAATGGAACACCCCATATATTAGTGGATTTTTGGATTTTAAGCAAAATTTTAGGCTAACTTTCTTAAATAAACCTTATGTCTAAAATGCACCGTTTTTGAATAATTCCACTTTTTTTTAAATAATTCGACAAATCATTGCTGGGTGTCATTCGGCTTCTCTCAGACAACGTTTGACTTAGAGCCTTCAAAATTTTTATGAAGAGTACTAAGGTCTAATTGTAAATCGTTGTTGGGAGAAAAGTCTAATATCTTACACAGGATGTTCAAAATACACTTGCCAATGTAGACAACTTCATACCTTGGGAAGTCGCTTATTTCAAATGGAGCGCCCTGTATTTTATTGGGCTAATAGTTGGGGCTTTTTATTCCCTTTTGATCTGTATCCACTAATATACGGGGTGTTCCATTTAAAATAACGAAGTTCCTATCGATTTCCGTTATAACCGGAAGTCGGCCATCTTTAAAATTATTTTATTTAAAAAGAGCATGGCCAGAAACCAAGGCAACCAAATTTTCAGGGCTCTCTTCGCTGTACTTTAGGAAATATTCTAGTAGGTCACTCAACTTGGGACAGCCTGTATAGATGTTTGCGCCTCTCGGGTTCTTCTTTAGGTTTGGCGCCTGAAAAATAATTCGGCATGCCCGTAGTGCTCGAAAGAGGTCCATGGACCCCAACCCCTGCCCCTTTGTTTGTCTTGGATCCCTCAGCGGACCAGACCAGCGATCAATTTTCGAATTTAGCTCCACCAAAGCTCCATTCCTCGCAATATTAATATAATAAATAATTTGATATAGTATGCACACAAAAAAAAAAAAAAAACTTGATGATAATGAGTAATGGACTAACTTGAAATAAAACAGCATTAAAGCGATACTAATTCATTTTACAGGTTATTAGGTCTTTGTCTGTTACAAAACGAACTCTGCCCGATATTCCTAACCAGACACGTCTTGAAATCGATCTTGAGTAGACCGATCAAATTCCACGATTTGGCCTTCTTCGACCCCGTAGTTTACGAATCTCTACGACAGTTAGTCGTGGACGCCGAAACCAAAGATAACAACAGCTTGTTCACCGCGTTGGATCTTAATTTCAGGTAAAAAAAAAATCAAAATCATCCCCGGATATAAACAGGTATCAATTCGATTAACTTATTCCAGTATTGATCTATGTCCGGAGGAAGGTGGGGGAACGTTAGAATTAATACCGAACGGTAAAGATATCGAAGTTACTTCCGCCAACGTCTACGATTACGTTAGAAAATACGCGTATTATCGCATGGTTAAAGCTCAAGAAAAAGCGATCGAAGTAAATTGTGTGAAATAATTTTTAAGCGTTTTTAAATGTCAATTTTATTTTCTAGAATATTCGGACGGGGGTTTTTGATGTTCTCCCCGAAGGCTCGTTGGACGGCTTGACCGCCGAGGATTTAAGATTGTTATTAAACGGCGTCGGCGACATCAACGTATCAGTTTTGATTTCCTACACGTCTTTTAACGATGAATCCGGTGAGAATAGCGAAAGACTCGTCAAATTCAAGCGGTGGTTGTGGTCAATTGTAGAGAAGATGACTCATCTTGAACGACAAGATTTAGTAAGTTTGATTCGCGATAAACGAGTGTCCTTCCTTTTTTTTTTTTTTTTTTTTTTTTTTTTTTTTTTAATTTTCCTGTTATTGTTTAGGTCTACTTTTGGACAGGATCACCCGCATTACCGGCTAGTGAGGACGGTTTCCAACCGATGCCCTCGGTGACGATTCGACCAGCGGATGACGGTCACTTACCGACGGCGAACACGTGCATCTCCAGGCTCTACATACCTTTATACAGCAGTCGAAGTGTGCTACGGCAGAAGTTGTTGCTCGCGATTAAAACTAAAAACTTCGGATTCGTGTGACTTTCTCATTTCAGATCTATCGTCAGGATTATTAAACAGAAAACGAACAGTAATCGTAACATATTACAATATTAATATGGAAACAAAATATTTACTAGCATCACAAAAAAAAAAAAAAAGTGTATATTAGTTTTCCCTTTATTCTTTTGTTACACGTGAAATTGCGTATTAAATTGAGAGAATATTCTTTGTCCTTATTTAACTCTTCTCTTATTATTTTTTTATTTTTTTGTTTGCTCATGCATCTCGTGCCCCCCGCCCTCCCACCCCGCCCCGCCTTCCGAGAACTGATTCAGTGGTGCGAAGTGAATTTAAATTAACGAAAGTGGTGATAAATTGTGTATATATATTTTTTTAGAGCGTTTGGCAGATAATAAGTGTGCCATTTGTTTTTGTTTCTTGTTTTTTTTTATATACCTTTTTTTTCTGTTTGTTATTATTACTTCGTCTCAATCGATAATAATATGGCAATAACTGCTGATCGCTCAGAATAGTTCTGAAAGAAAAATGGATTATAGTAATATATAATTTAGACTCGTTATTCATATGATATTTTTTCAATTTTACTTTTTTTTTATGTATCATGTAATAGTAAAAAAAAAAAACGTAGATAGCGTATTCTTCCCTCTTTTATTTTTGTCTCTCTCTCTCTCTCTGTGTCTCTATATCTCTGTTTCTTTTTTCCCCCCGAGTCTGTTTCACGAGACTGTTGTTGCGATTTGACCAACCTTTAGATAATATGTAATTTTATTTAAACAAACAAATTAATTTTAATTAAAGACCTTCTGGGTTCTGATAGGAGATTCGATATTAAAAAAATTAGCTTTATATAAATTACATGCCGCTTGTTTTCAGGATTTGAAATTGCTTTATTTATAATTTATGAGGAAAAAAATACTGATGTGATTTTTTTTTCGTTTTTTTTTTTTTCGATTTGACGAAATACTTCATATTTGGAAATAGCTTATGTATAAAATAAAGGTTATATCTTTGAAATGTGTGTATTTATTGCGATCCTACGTTGGATAATTTTTAGTAGGATACCGCTAAGTTTGAAATACAGATGGCGACACGGGAACAGATTAATTGAGAAAATGTCGAACGTCACAGGTAACAAATATTGGAAACACTCATCATCGAGATACGTTACATTATTTAAAAGTAGTTTAGAATTGTCTATTGTGACGCTTATGAGTTTATTGCAGGTTAGCCAATTAAAAAAAATTAAAATAGTTAGGAAATTTAGCTTATCTTAATTATGTACAGGGTGTCCCACGTTTCAACGTGGATCTTAGATATCTGCCACATTTGTGTGAATTTATGAATAGAATAGAAAAAAAAGTTATAAAGAAAGGTTATCCCAATTTGTGTCCTGCATAACCTAAAAATATTTTTAACTATACAGGGTGTCTCGAAATTAGGTAAACACATACTTGCTCCGTTATTTTAAATAGGACACCCTATATATTTTGGCATTTTTGAATAGTACGCTGAAAAATATTCTCACTTTATATAACCTACGTTGCCCCTATTCCTAACAGTTATGGAGATATTTCATGTTTTTACAAAAACATGATCCTGATTCGGTGTTTTTCGTATGCTGCGATAGCTTGATCCTGAAAATAGGTATCGAAATGAAATCAAGAATATGTAAACTATATAGTCCGGTATAGACAATGACATCAACAGAAGATGAATACCTACTTCCGGTTGTCAGAAATGATTGAACGCATTTCCGGAACTTCGTCTCTAGATAACTTCATTTTTTTAAATGGCACCCTATAGATTTTATTAGATCGATAGATTCCTCATTCTAATACCTTTCTATTCATGTATATGAAGTACTATGTTTTCATTTAACTTTACAAGATATTTCATAGTTTTTACGCAAGCTACAAAAATGTTGCCTCCAATTTCAAGGTAACCTCGAAAATATTTCAAAAACAAAAGAGTAATAAATGAAAAATCATGTCTTTTTCTCTTACGGAAATATTAATTCTTCTTTGAAACTTGATTTCAACTCTCCTCGACATTTTAGGAGTTATTGATGTAAAAGTTTATGCAATTCTTTCTCGCATATTTTATTCAATCGTCGGTGGTGTTCGGTCTACTAATTCTTTCATGTATACCATAGAATACCTATTCAATTGTGTTTACCTATTTTCGAGACACCCTGTATAGTTAAAAATATTTTTAGGTTATGCAGGACGTAAATAGGGATAACTTTTCTTTATAACTTTTTTCTCTATTTTCACAAATGTGGCAGATATCTAAGATCCACGTTGAAACGGGACATCCTGTACAGTCGTGGCCAGATAAATGTAGTACAACCTTAAATTTCGTGTACAGTCGGCATGGAATTCAAGCCACAAACAATTGGCTACTGTAAATATGTCTTTCATATTTGACTTGCCATTCGTTGTTGGGAGCAAAGTGATTAACAGCGCGGCATCAGAAAAGGCGATATGATGCTGTCACAAAGCCATTTAAATACAACTTGCACACACTAAAAACTACACCGCAAGAGTTGCGTTGATAGCCAGACAAGTAATACAGCTTACGGAGTCACTGCAACTAAGCACCCACCACACATTAAAAAAAAAATAGAGTTTTATTGACATTTATTAACGTTGATGACGTTGATACATAACCTGAAGCTACAACTGACAGTAAAATACCCGTTTACAACAGTAAATATTTTGACAAAACTTCTATACTAATTGTCTGGAATTCCATGCTCTCAACTGTACGTCAAGAATTTGAAATTTTATTATTGTAAAACGAACTTTAACTTAAATTACTACGTCACAAAAATCAAATGTCAGATCATACCGGAAACGTATTAACTTTGTTATTGTTTCTTAAACTTCATCACGGTGGTTTTATTTAACCACACTTGTAAATGAATTAATAAATCAACTTTATCAGCTGCTGTGAGCTTTCGCGCTATTGTAAAATATATTTAATTGACGTTTTAAAAATTAAAATAGTTTGACATTTAAATGTCAAAATACTAACACCATAATTTTTTTAACGGTTGTACAATTTTATTATAAATAAAATATATTCTTGCAATTAGTACTGTGGTACTGTAACCACACCTTTTATTTCACTAATGCTGTAATAAGGTCTATTGCGACACTATCAAGTTGCGTAATAAAAATGGGATATTTAAGCCGAATTATTTTAAGTTGGTCACATTGCAACAGTAAACAAAATGTCAATGTGACAGTTTAAGGTTATTTCATACACGATGGCGCTGGCCAGGGGAACTCGTTGATTTGAGGGACCTCCTCCTCTCGGTCGATTTGGCATCAGTTGCAGAAGTAAATTAGTTACCTGCATTTTCATCCTATTCCTGGTGGTTATTAAAGTACAAAATGAACATTTTACAAAACTGATTTTGAAATAATTTTTGTCGAATTAATATATAAATTCAATCTATTTGAATTAATGCGCGCGTCGTGTTACCAACCGTCACAAAATTTCCTTATATTGTAACTTTGAATTCAAGCTTTGAAATGTCATTATTAAAAACCGCAAGAATTGGTTCGCTTCCGGCGGTAGTATACATCGGGGGCGTTAACGGCGCGGGCCTATCGTACGAGTATGTATATAGTGAAATATGCAGTTTGTAGGCAGTCATAGTACGGTATTGTTGCATGATTATGCATTGGAAGTACGCGTACCTATAATTCGGTTGCAACGCATTTAAAATTGAAAATTCGTGAAAATGCTTCAACGTGTTTGTTTGATAGTAAGGTAAGATTGTTTTTATTAATTCTGGTATAAAGTTTCTCTAAATAACGACGATTTTTATTTCGGTAAAGCCGATGTAGTTACGCCCCTGCTACGCAACCACATTTGCGATTTTCAGTCATGAAAATTATTTTCTAATGTAGTATTAAAGAAAGGACAACCTGTTTTATAGTTAATTTTGTACAAATTCCTGGCTACATTACAGATCTGATTAAAAATAAAAAAATCGAGTTTCTTAAATAATAATTTATAAAATTTATGTGTAATTATTTATCTAACTTTGAAAACTACAGCGCCATCTATGTAACTGATTAAGACCTTATGCCTAGTCGAAATTACAGTATCCAGATGGCGCCATCGGCGCTAAAATATGTATACACTATGGTGCATATATCACACACATTTGCAAATAAACCTATAAATATCATTTTCAAATTCTTCCAAAAACAGTATCGTTATAATAGACGCCATAACAGAGACTCGAACCGTTTGGAAGCCTTCAATATCATATAACATACAAATTTCTATCGATATATCATTCCGATCAGGTTTTGTGGTAGTGAGTAATGATTGATTCTCTAGTAAAATATCTATAAACTGTTGTGTGGAGTTGAGCAATGTTTACGCTGTCCAATGTTGTGAGAGAAAGCTGGAAGGCGGGGTTCAATTCTCCAATGGGACAGTTATATTTTTTCCGATCGACCCACCGCTGTTTCACTGTTTGGAGCGAAGTGATTAAACAAATTATACAGTAAGAGTTGGAACGGTAGTTAGACAAGCAGAGATGTTAAATCCAGATAAATTTTTATATCGGGAGTATAAAACGAGTTGCTCTTATTGAGTCGTTACTGTCATTTATTAATAAATTATCTGGACAATATATACTTCTTATTCTACTAACTATATTTGGTTGCATACGTGGCAAAATTAAGTGAAAACTTGTTAGAATAAATAAATAGAATCTATATAAAATAATGTATTTTACATAAAAATATACACAATCATAATAATAAGTATTACAAATACTTCAAAAATCAGTATCGATACGTTCATTTCCATACAATTTACTTTCCGTTTACATTATAGATTAACCAATAATTAATTACTTATTAATATCATTGAAATATTACTTTAAAACGATCTCTTCAATTGATCGGCGATAGCGTCGAGGAAATCTTGTGTCGTTAGGAACATTCCATCTTTAACGTTGGCCAATCCGTGAATGGAAGCCGCCAAATCTTTAGTCATCTTACCGCTTTCCACCGTATCGACGCAAGCCTTCTCTAATGTCAGAGCGAATTTAGCCAAATCGGGTGTACCGTCCAATTTCGCCCTATGCTCCAGACCCCTAGTCCACGCGAAAATCGACGCGATCGGATTAGTTGAGGTTTGTTGACCCTTCTGGTGCATTCTATATTAAAAAAAAATTATTATTAATCAAAATATTATAATCGAGGATCTAATTCGTGCCTGTAATGCCTCGTTACGGTCCCGTGAGCAGCTTCAGCTTCTATCGTTTTACCATCTGGACACATCAGTACCGAAGTCATCATACCGAGGGATCCGTAACCTTGAGCGACAATATCGGATTGCACGTCACCATCGTAATTCTTGCACGCCCACACGAAAGCTCCGCTCGATTTCAAAGCTTGAGCGACCATATCGTCGATCAATCGATGTTCGTACCAGATCTTCTTGGCTTCGAATTCCTTCTTGTACTTGCTAGAATGGTGAATAGTACGTTAATTAATAAATTATAATTAATAAATATTCTTATTCGGAAAGTGTACCGACCTTTCGTAAATCTCTTGGAAGATATCTTTGAAACGACCATCGTATTGTTTGAGAATGGTGTTTTTGGTAGACAGATAAAGGGGCCAGCCTTTTTGCAAAGCTACTTGGAAGGATGATTCGGCGAAAGCTGTGATGCTCTCGTCGGTGTTGTACATGCCCATCGCGACGCCAGCGCCTTTGTACGTGAATAGATCGTAGGTTTCTACTTTACCATCGTTGGAGGTGTATACTAGTTGGACCTGTAAAATTAAAATAAAAATATTGCTAAATATTGACAAGGTATTATATGCACTAGATTGGCAACGCGAAATTTAATTTGGTAACACTGTAATGACTAACCTAACTTCATTACTATTATCTGTTTAGTTGTCAAAAATTGACATCTAATAATACCTAATCTGCAGGGTGTTTTTTTTTTTCAAATCAGGGATTTTTGTGTTGCCAACCTGGCTAAATATTTAACGTTATTCAACATTATCTTTATTCTTTTTAGAGAGAATTCAAAAAAATCTAGCTGGAAAACCGAATTCATCAATTTCAATTCAAAAATGTCATAATATACAGGGTGTTCCATATAAAAAATAATAATAAAGCATTTTACAGGTTGCAATATCCATTTCGTTTTGACAGTTGTTTTTGACAGCTGTCAAATTTATGTCATTTAACAATATTGTGATTATTAAAATACATCTAGAGAGCTACGCTAAAAGGGCATTTCTTTTTAATTCCATCCCTATGGGGCTGAAAAGGGATGGCACTTTTATGGTCAAATTTACTTCAAAATTTTGTATTAGTACTCTTCGACACGATTAATAAAACACGTATTTCGGCTTTTTTTTTAATTTAACCCCTACGAGGTTGGAAGGGGGAGGGGGAGCGGGAGGTGGCAGTTTGTGTAGAAAAAAAATTGAGAAAATATTTTTATGGTCAAATTTAATTTTCCCTTGCTGACATAATTAACAAAACACCTATTTCAGCGTTTTAACCCGTGAGAGGGGAGAGGGGGGGGGGACGAGGGTGGCGCAATTTGTATAAAAAAATGTTAAAGAAATTATATTTTTATGGCCAAATTAACGTCAAGCTTCGTTTTTTTTTTAATTCAACTTCTAAGAGGGCGAAAAGGGGTTGCAAAGTTTTTATAGTAAAAAAAAAAAATTAAAAAATCATATTGTGGTCAATAAATTTGACCACAAAAATATGATTTCTTGAAACTAGAGTTCTTTCACATAATTAACAAAATACATATTTTGTCTTTTTTTGTAATTCAACCCCTACGAGAGAGAACGTGGCAAAGTTTGTACAGATAATAAAAAAATATATTTTTTTTTATGGTCAAATTTATTTGAAACGTGATCGTAGTGCTTTTTGACTCAATTGCCACGTGTTTTGGCGTTTTTCTTTTTTAATTTAATCTCTAAGAGAGTGAAAGGGGGCAACAAAGTTTGTGTAGCAAAAAAAAATTGAAAAAACTATATTTTTATGGTCAAATTTATTTAAAATTCGATAACAGTGCTTTTTGACACAATTGCCACGTGTTTTGGCGTTTTTATTTTTTAATTTAATCTCTAAAAGGGTGAAAGGGGGCGGCAGAGTTTGTAAGGGAAAAAAAAAATTAAAAAATTATATTTTTATGGTCAAATTTATTTGAAACTTGGTTTTAGATTTTTTTTAGATAATTAACAGAATACGTACTTTGTCGTTTCTTTTTATTATTCCAACCCCTAAGAGGGATGAAGGAGGTGGCAAAGTTTGTATAATAAAAAAAATTACATTTTTATGGTCAAATTTATTTGAAATTCTATAATACTGATTTTTGACACAATTGCCACGTGCTTTGGCGTTTTCTAATTTAATATAATCTTTAAGAGGGTAAAAGGGGGCAACAAAGTTTATGTAACAAAAAAAATTGAAAAAATATATTTTATGGTCAAATTTATTTGAAACGTGATCGTAGTGCTTTTTGACTCAATTGCCACGTGTTTTGGCGTTTTTCTTTTTTAATTTAATCTCTAAGAGAGTGAAAGGGGGCAACAAAGTTTGTGTAGCAAAAAAAAATTGAAAAAACTATATTTTTATGGTCAAATTTATTTAAAATTCGATAACAGTGCTTTTTGACACAATTGCCACGTGTGTTGGCGTTTTTTATTTTTTAATTCAATCTCTAAAAGGGTGAAAGGGGGCGGCAGAGTTTGTAAGGGAGTTTGTAAAAAAAATTAAAAAATAATATTTTTATGGTCAAATTTATTTGAAACTTAGTTTTAGATTTTTATTAGATAATTAATAGAATACGTACTTTGTCGTTTTTTTTTTAAATTCAACCCCTAAGAGGGATGAAGGAGGTGGCAAAGTTTGTATAATACAAAAAATTACATTTTTATGGTCAAATTTATTTGAAATTCGATAACAGTGCTTTTTGACATAATTGCCACGTGTGTTGGCGTTTTTATTTTTTAATTCAATCTTTAAGAGGATGAAAGGGGGCGGCAGAGTTTGCAAAGCAAGAAAAATTTTTAAAAATTATATTTTTATGGTCAAATTTATTTGAAATTCAATAATAGTTCTTTTTGACATAATTTCCACGTGTTTTGGGATTTTTTTTTTTATGATGGAAGGGGGCGGCAGAGTTTGCAAAACAAAAAAATTTTAAAAATTATATTTTTATGATCAAATTTATTTAAAATTCGATAATAGTTGTTTTTGACATAATTACCACGTGTTTTGGGATTTTTTATTTTTTAATTCAATCTCTAAGAGGATGAAAGGGGGAGGCAGAGTTTTCAAAGAAAAATTTTTTTTTAAATTATATTTTTATGGTCAAATTTATTTGAAATTCAATAATAGTGCTTTTTGACATAATTGCCACGTGTTTTGGCGTTTTTATTTTTTAATTCAATCTCTAAGAGGATGCAAGGGGGCGGCAGAGTTTGCAAGACAAAAAAATTTTAAAAATTATATTTTTATGGTCAAATTTATTTGGAATTCGATAATAATGCTTTTTGACACAATTGCCACGTGTGTTGGCTTTTATATTTTTTAATTCAATCTCTAAGAGGATGAAAAGGGGCGGCAGAATTTGCAAAGCACAAATTTTTTTTTTAATTATATATTTATGGTCAAATTTATTTGAAATTCGATAATAGTGCTTTTTGACATAATTGCCACGTGTTTTGGGAATTTTTCTTTTTTAATTTAATCTCTAAGAGGACGAAAGGGGGCGGCGGAGTTTGCAAAGCAAAAAAAAATTTTTAAATTATATTTTTATGGTCAAATTTATTTGAAATTCGATAATAGTGCTTTTGGACATAATTGTCACGTGTTTTGGGAATTTTTCTTTTTTAAGATAATCTCTAAGATCATGAAAGGGGGCGGCAGAGTTTGCAACGCAAAAAATTTTAAAAATTATATTTTTATGATCAAATTTATTTAAAATATATTATTTTTTGACACAATTAGGGAAACACTTGTATTTGGCGTTTCTGTTTTTAATGTTCAATCTCTAAGAGGGTAAAAGGGGGTGGCAAAGTTTGTGTAACAAAAAAATTTTAAAATCATTTATTTTTATGGTCAAATTTACTTCAAACCTGCTATTAATCTTGTTAAAATTAATAAAACAAGGATTTCGGTGTTTTGTTTTATTCAACCCCCAAGAAAATGAAAGGGGGCAAAGCTTTTTAATAAAAAAAATTTAAAAATTATATTTTTATGGACAAATTTATTTAAAACTAGTCTTACCTTTCCTGGTTTGCTAACTACAAAATCTTTGGCTTTATATTGATCACCATGAGCGTGACGACCGATAATTATGGAATTCGTCCAACCTGGCACGATTCTCGGTATGTTCTTGCAGAGGATCGGCTCTCTGAAGACGGTACCGCCTAATATGTTCCTGATGGTTCCGTTCGGCGACAACCACATCTTCTTCAAGCCGAATTCTACGAAATTAAAACAGTAAAATTCTGCGTACATCTTTGACGATTTAAATACCTTCGACTCTTTGCTCGTCTGGTGTTATAGTGGCGCATTTGATACCGACGTTGTGTTTGAGGATAGCATGGGCAGCATCAATAGTTACTTGATCGTCGGTTTTATCTCTAAATTAGAATTAATTAATAAAAAAAAGTTATATCTAAGAAGCGTTTAAAATGTTCACCTGTGTGGAAGTCCCAAATCGTAGTACAAACATTCAACTTTAGCGTAGGGAAAGATGAGTTTCTCCTTGATTTTTTCCCAGATGATTCTGGTCATCTCATCACCGTCCATTTCCACGACCGGGTTCTTAGCGACGACTCGTTTTTCCGTTCCATCTGAATTGAATAAAATTTGATTAAATTAATTTACACAGAAATAAAAAATAAACTGGGGATCATTATCTTTATAATAACGAGATTGTAATGATTAGCCGATTAGCGTGTACCTGTAATACATGTGTTTGCCGTGGATGTTCGATAATTGAGCGTAATCTAAACAAACCTAATTCGTTGAAGGAGGATAAACATTGGCGTAAAATCAAAGTAAACATGCGAGATTGGGATTATTTTGGCTGTTTCGATAAAGTTAGGAATAAAACTAACAAGCTTATTCATTCAAAGGAATTAAAATTTAAAATTTTTATTAAAAATTCCATGACAAAATGTTATTGTTGTACAGCTTAGTATAATGGAAATGATAAGAAGTTAACAATAAATTTACCAGTTTATCAGAATATAATGTTCGTACAACATTATTAGACTAATGATTTATAATTTATTGTAAAGATAAATAAATTAAGACTTTGCGGATTTAGTCAATACATTACTCAAGACTTTTTAACGATCGTACTAAACAAGTTATTATCGAGGTTAAAGGTTAAAGAGGAGGATACGAATTGTTTTAAAACGCAATAAATAATCGGTGTCTACTATTCTATTTAAGTAATATCGATTTGTATTTCTATAGTCGGAATTGGAGCGTTTGTATATATTTTTTGGCCGAACAAAGCTCTTTAGCCCAAAATTGGACATTTCTTCGTATTTAGCATG
Source organism: Holotrichia oblita (assembly GCA_023690525.1). Taxonomy (NCBI): domain Eukaryota; kingdom Metazoa; phylum Arthropoda; class Insecta; order Coleoptera; family Scarabaeidae; genus Holotrichia; species Holotrichia oblita. Next base: position 193,954,781 of record CM043017.1, read on the forward strand.
ATCAATTACATATATATACAAAATTTGAACGAAATCGAACGCCCTTCGAAAATTGTCAAAAAAATCACATTTATAGTTTGAGAGCTGTCAAAATTATGTCCAAACGATTAAACCGCCAACCAACATTCTTATACAGAGATAATCGATCGGTTTGACATCTATGATAGGCTGTAACGTTGTATCATCGGTTTAAACGATCGAGTTTATGATTTTATTTTAATTTGACAGCTCTAACGTAATTTCTTCATAATTTTGACAGCTGTTGGAAATATTCTAGTAGTAACTAACGAAAACGACGATTTGTAGCTATCAAAACGATTTCGGAGGTTACCATCTTCGAAAAATAATAGTCTCGTAATTTGACAGCTGTCAAAAATATTTGAGATGGTATAACTGGACGAAGATAATAAATGTAATAGTAGTAGTAGTAGTGCATAAGACGATCGTTGTGTTTATAGCATCTTAATTTGACACCTATCGGAAATATTTCGCTAAAAAAAAATTATTTTATAGTTTGACAGCTGTCTAAATTATTTCCAAGTAGCTATAAAAAACGATTAAAATAGCTATTTTTAGCATTCGATAGCTGTTAGAAGTAGTCTTACGATATGAACTATAAACTTTATTAAAAGAAAAAAATATATTTGACAGCTGTCATAATGCATATTTATGGCCGTAACAATAAATTATCAAAATCACGCAATAAATACGCATCTTGCATTATGTTTGAATTGTGTCGACGATCACAACTGCACTGAAGTAAATTATTTTATAGCTTGACAGCTGTCAAAAATATTCTGAAGTAACTGACGAAATTAGGGCAAGTATTGAACTGTAAAAATAGTTTCTCGTAATCCGACAGTTTTGTTAGAACGACGATAATGATCGTGATTGTAAAATCTGCATAGAACGCTCTTACAAATTGACAGCTCTCTTCTAACCGTCAGAATTAGAAGCAGAATAAATTTATTAAAAATATGTTAATAATAAACGTTAATTGATAAATATAATTCCGATAAAACAAGTATTTCAATTGTTTAAACTACCAATTTTATTATATGTTGACAGCTGTCAAACCTATTTTCAAGCAACTAAACAAAACGTAAGAAATAATTAATTTAGAATATGACGGCTGTCGGAACTAGTATCAATTGTTTAAATTATGAAGTTCGTAAAAAAATATTTTATAATTTGACAGCTGTCAAAAATACGTATTATGGCAGTTACGATTGTCAAATTGGCACAATAAACGCAGACGTATACTTATAAATTCGGAGCTAATATTGGACAACTTCGAGTTGTCTTGAGGGTCAAAATTGTAATAAAATAACAATCGTAATTTGATAACGAAATTGAATTGAAAATTTGACAGCTGTTAGGTAATTGACAGTTTTTGGTAGCTCTTATATCTGTTCAAAATTAGTGAAAACACTAGATTTCGTGCACATGTTTTTCATAATTCGATATATTCGTTTGAAATATATTAATACGCGTTAGTATCGGACCTGTAATAAAACAAATGAGGTTATAAATTTATAGCTGTCAGAAAAATTATGATAGCTAGAACGATGATAGCAATCGACGAAAGTGTAGAAAATAATTATTATGTTGGCAATTTTGCAACTTAAACTATCAATTTTATGGAAAAGGAAATTGTTTTATATTTTGACAGCTGTCAGTAATATATATTGAAGTATGTATAACGAAAACTGTAACAACTGATAGTAGCTTTTATAATTTAATCATTATAGAAATAGGTTAATAATTTATTGTAAAATCTGTATAAATAAATTCCTCTAAACTTTGACAGCTGTCAAAAAAATATTTTCAAGCGGCAAATAAAACTGCGAAAAATGATTGATTTCTGCAATTTTACACTTGCCAGACAGATTTTCACAGCTTTAACGATCAAATTCATAAAAAATAAACGTATTAGAGTTTGACAACTATTAATAATAAAAAAAAGTAACGAAAACGAAAGCTTGCAAAATAACAATTTTTGCAATTTAATGTAATAAACTATAAGTTCTATAAAAAGAAACCGTTTATATTTTGAGAGTTATAATTGTAATAAATAAGACATCTAATAATCCTTTAATAGTTTGACAGCTGTCAGAATACGCAGAAACAACTAACGAAAATGTACAACTATTGCATAATTAGTTAATAGTACATTTCTATAGTTTAAAGTATTAATTTTATTTTTAAAAAGCTGTTTTATATTTTGACAGCTGTCAGAAATATATATTGAAGTATGTATAACGAAAATTGTAACAAATGATAGCTTTTATAATTTAATAGCTGATAGAAATAGGTTAATAATTGTAAAATCTGTATAAAATAACTGCACGAATAAATTCCTCTAAACTTTGACAGCTGTCAAAAAAATATTTTCAAGCGGCAAATAAAACTGCGAAAAATGATTGTTTTTTGCAATTTTGCTCTTGTCGGACGGATTTTCACAGCTTTAACGATCAAATTCATAAAAAATAAACGTATTAGAGTTTGACAACTATTCATAATAAAAAAAAGTAACGAAAACGAAACCTTGCAAAATAACAATTTTTGCAATTTAATGTAATAAACTATAAGTTCTATAAAAAGAAACCGTTTATATTTTGAGAGTTATAATTGTAATAAATAAGACATCTAATAATCCTTTAATAGTTTGACAGCTGTCAGGAATACGCAGAAACAACTAACGAAAATGTACAACTATTGCATAATTAGTTAATAGTACATTTCTATAGTTTAAAGTATTAATTTTATTTTTTTAAAAGCTATTTTATATTTTGACAGCTGTCAGAAATATATATTGAAGTATGTATAACGAAAATTGTAACAAATGATAGCTTTTATAATTTAATAGCTGATAGAAGTAGGTTCATAATTGTAAAATCTGTATAAAATAACTGCCACGAATAAATTCCTCTAAACTTTGACAGCTGTCAAAAAATATTTTCAAACGGCAAATTAAACTGCGAAAAATTATTGGTTTTACAATTTTGCACTTATCAGGCGGATTTTCACAGTTTTAACGATCAGATTCATAAAAAATGAATGTTTTATAGTTTGACAGCTATCAATAATCAAAAAAAAAAAAGGCAACGAAAACAAAAGCCTACAAAATAACAAGTTTTGCAATTTAACGTAATAAACTATAACTGCTACAAAAAGAAATCGTTTATATTTTGATAGCTGTCAGAAATATTTTGACAGTTATAATTGTAATAAATGAGACATCCAATATTATTTTATAGTTTGACAGCTGTCAGAAATACGCAGAAACAACTGACGAAAGTGCACAACTATCGCGTAATTATTTTTGCAATTTTGCACCTGTCAATAATATATATTTCTATAGTTCTTACTATTTTATATTTTGACAGCTGTCAGAAATGTATATATTGAAGTATGTATAACGAAAATTGTAGCAAATGATAGCTTTTATAATTTAATAGCTGATAGAAGTAGGTTCATAATTGTAAAATCTGTATAAAATAACTGCCACGAATAAATTCCTCTAAACTTTGACAGCTGTCAAAAAAATATTTTCAAACGGCAAATTAAACTGCGAAAAATTATTGGTTTTACAATTTTGCACTTATCAGGCGGATTTTCACAGTTTTAACGATCAGATTCATAAAAAATGAATGTTTTATAGTTTGACAGCTATCAATAATCAAAAAAAAAAAAGGCAACGAAAACGAAAGCCTACGAAATAACAAGTTTTGCAATTTAACGTAATAAACTATAACTGGAAAAAGAAATCGTTTATATTTTGATAGCTGTCAGAAATATTTTGACAGTTATAATTGTAATAAATGAGACATCCAATATTATTTTATAGTTTGACAACTGTCAGAAAAACGCAGAAACAACTGACGAAAGTGCACAACTATCGCATAATTATTTTTGCAATTTTGCACCTGTCAATAATATATATTTCTATAGTTTTTACTATTTTATATTTTGACAGCTGTCAGAAATATTGTGAGAGTTATAATTGGACGAAAATTGCTACAAATGAAAGTTAATATTGGACATATTTCAATTAGTTGCAGTGATTAAACGTTGTGGAAAAATTAATTCTTTTATCACGACTAAGTATACAAAAAAAATATTTGACAGGTGTCTAGTATTTAGTAAACGTTATAACTATGAACTATCCAATAAAATACACTGCTAAAAATTATATAATGTTATCATTTCGGCGGTTACATTATGTGAAACTGTGTATTGGTGGTTATGAAATGATTTTTCTTTTTTATATTGTTTAGTTTGACCATAAAGTAGTTGTTTAGTCTAATTATGAACAAGATTACTTTGATTATATTTTTTAATAATTTTTGTTTTTAAATTAGTGAATAAGACCGTTTGGGACTGACTATTTAATTGTCATTTACATAGTTTATTTACATTCTTTCGTATTATTTAATCATAAATGTTATGATATGCTAATTATATTAAAAAAAACTGATCTTCACATGTGTTAATTGAAGTAAAATATAAGTTATCGCTTATTAGTGCTACAATCTAAGTACACAGCTAAAAATGTCAACAGTTTTCCGAATTTTTCTCACCGACGCCGACGATGCTAAAAGCATCTAACAAAATTTATTAACATCGTAATAATTAATTTCAGGTTAACCATAAATCGTGGACGTAAAAGAGTGAAAAAGCAGTGGTGTTGTCTTCGATTTGAAATATTGAAATCGACCACTGGTTTAGCACTTCTTAGAATAGATTCTGAAAAACTGGCTATTGAATCGATGCCTTTCTTCGGCAAGTTCAAGTCAGGTAAACATCGTTAAAGAGAAGAAGATAAAACTCAGTCGGTTGTAAACGTGCTTGCTGTTTCTAGCAGATGAATAGGTAGATATAGCTCTGTTAAAAGCGCTCAAGACATTTTTACAATCTATTGTATGTGTTTTATTTCTCGATCATTTATAACTTTAAGGCAGTAGAAAAGAGAACAGGACTTTAACCTTGAAATTTACGACATAATATTTCCTAATATAATACCTATATACCTGCAAAGCATATTGGTTTGTTATCAAGATATGTACTTTTACGAAAGAGGAGGAAATTGTACGATTTTACGATTAGATAAAATTTCAATTATGAATTACATATGCCGATAAACGCTTAAGTTACTTTGAATGAAATTATAAATTCACAATACAATATTAGCAATTCTTATACGCGTGTTCAGTCGTAATTTCTGCGCCAATACAACAGTCCATAAACATGTCATTGTTAAGCGATATGAATGCTAAAGCTTCCGGTTTAACCGAAAATTTCATCAAATTTGACAATTTAAATAGAACACTCTGTATACGATTCCATTTTTAGATTCTCTTGATTTTTTAGTACGAAAGCTAAAGTAGCTAAACTGGTTATAAAAACGACGTGGACTTGCTTATAACCAGGTTATATAAACCCCCTCCCTCGCCCCGATGACTCATCACTGGCATCTGGACCGCACGCTGTATAATGCACGCACTAGAGTTCGTCCCTTGCCCGCTAGATGGCGCTATTGGTCCGATCTGGTTTTTGAACTCGCCTGGCTTATACAGCGTGTCCACGTCGAGTAATTGCCGCCGCAGGCACACAGTTTACCTACTAAAACATACTTTCCGTTTAGTAATTGGTTGGCACTAACATAAAAACATAGAGGAACGTTAAAGTAATATTTAGCATTGGATAGAAATTGGATTTCATAAAATTAATATTAATTATTTGTAAACAGTTTTTGTCAATCAATCATGTAATAGAATTAAATACCATTCTATTAAATGATAGAAATCAATTATCAACATTATAAAATTAGGAAATTTCAATTCTATTAGATGCCATTCATTGTATAGTTATTTCAACTGTATCCGAATAATTAAGATTAGCTCTGTCAAATGCAAACTTTGTAATTTCTAATAGAATGTATACGGTACCACATGCTCCTACATATTCTACTAAATATTAATGAGATTTAAATCTTATATCGAATACTAGAAATTATTTAAAAATTCTAAAGTTAAAAAGTATTTATTTCACGTTAAATATCAAACGTTAACAGTTGATTGTAATTCCATACAAATTTAATTGAAATAATTAATCGCTAATAATAGAGTTCTATCCGAAATGCTTGAAATTTTCTTAAAGTTTAAACAAATCATGTTATTCTGTTGAATTTTATTTTCAATTCTTTCAAATACTAGTAAATTACTTGTAAACAAATGCTTCCAATACTAATTTTATCAAATCCAAATTCTATCAAATGCTCGAAAATTGCTCAAAATTGCCTGAATATTAATTAGGTATTTGACAAGTTTATCGAATGCTAGAAATTAATTTCAGTTTTGTCGAATTCTGAAAGTTAATTTGCTTGTTGAATTCTAATTAAGAATTTAATAAAATTAGCAAATTTCAATTCTATTAGATGCCATTGATTGTATAGTTCTTTCAACTATATAGCGACCAACATTTTATTACATATTAGGATTATCTTCAATCGTTGCAGAAGCTAATGAGTGTCTATTGTGTATACAAACTTTTACATATTCTATTAAATGTTATGCTAAATTCTAGAATAGTTATTTATCAAGCATTCTATCAAACAGCAAAGATTATTTTAAACAAATCTATAATTGTTGTGGCGATAGGTAATAATTAATTGCTAACACTAAATTCGAATTCTATTCAATGCTAAAAAGTTATTTTGCTCAAGAAATTCTAATTCTATCAAACGTCAAAACTTATAAAAATCATTGTTAGCTTAGTTTATGCTATTGCTCTGCGCTTATTTCCGATACATATATTCTATTGTTAATAGAAATCAATTTCATGTTTATTAAAATTCTATCAAATGCTAGATATTACTAAAAAACGCATATTGATAACTTAAGATTACGTTAAGATTTTCTATAAAGTGTCAGCAATTGTTTTAAAATCATATTTTATAATTAATAAAAATCTATTATTATTCTATCGATCGCTAACACTCTCATTCCAAATTCTATCAAACGTCAAAATGTGTTAAAAATCAATTCTGTCAGATTCTAAAAGTTTAGAAATTATAATTCTATTAAATGTCACTGATGATAATCGATTAAAACACAACTGTGGATAGATTATAAATATTTTAATTCTATTAAACGGTATTTACACAGATTCTAAATAATTAGGATTAGCTCTGCAAAATGCAAACTAATTTGATAATAGAATGTTTACCACATGCTCCTACATATTCTACTTGACGCTAAATCAGATTTAAATTTTATCGGATAATCGAATAGTAGAAATTATTTTAAAATTCTATCCGTAGCTAAAAAGTACTTATTTCGCCTTAAAATAGATACAAGTTCTATCCGATGCTAGAAAATTTCTTAAAATTTCAACAAATGTTGAATTTTACTTTCAATTCTTTCAAATACTATAATTACTTGTAAACAAATGCTCCTAATACTAATTCTATCAAATTAAAGTTCTATCAAATGCTCGAAAATTGCTCAAAATTCTTAAAATTTCCTGAATATTAATGAAGTACTTGACAAGTTTTTCGAATGCTAGAAATTTATCATATGATAAAAGTTAATTTCAGTTTGTTGAATTCTAGCTAAGAATTTAATAAAATTAGGAAATTTAAATTTTATTAGATGCCATTGATTATATAGTTATTTCAATTATATAGCGACCCATCAACATTTTATTATATATTAGGATTATCTTCAATCGTTGGAGAAACTAATGAGTGTCTATTGTTTACATTAAATTTTACATATTCTATTAAATGTTATGCTAAATTCTATAACAGTTATTTATCAAGCATTCTATCAAACAGCAACGATTATTTAAAAACAAATCTATAATTATTGTGGCGATAGGTAATAATTAATTGCTAACACTAAATTCGAATTCTATCCAATGCTAAAAAGTTAATTCGCTTAAGAAATTCTAATTCTATTAAACGTCATTGATAAAAATTTATAAAAATCATTGTTAGCTTCAAGTTTATGCTATTGCTCTACGCTTATTTCCGATACATGTATTCTATTGTTGTTAAATAAATTTCATTATTTATTAAAATTCTATCAAATGCTAGATATTACTATAAAATGGCATATTGATAACTTAAAAGATTACGTTAAGATTCTATAAAATTCAAGAAAATTGTTTTAAAATCGTATTTTATAATAGAAAAAAATCCATTATTATTCTATCGATCGCTAATTCCTTATTCCAAATTCTATCAAACGTAGAAAAATGTGTTAAAAATCAATTTTGTTAGATTCTAAAAAAGTTTATAAAAATTATAATTCTATTAAATGTCACTGATGATAATCTACTTTTTAAAACACAACTGTGGATAGATTGTTGAATATTTTAATTCTATTAAACGGTATTTATACAGATTCCGAATAATTAAAATTAGTTCTGTCATGTACCGCATGCTCCTACATATTCTACTAAATTCTACATCAGGTTTAAATTTATCGGATATTTATCGTGTATTCTATCGATTACTAGAAATTATTTTAAAATTCTATCGGCAGCTAAAAAGTACTTATTTAATTAATCGCTAATAATAGATACGAGTTCTATCCGATGCTAGAAATTTTCTTAAAATTTAAACAAATCATCATTAAATTCCGGGGATGACAAACAAACAAGAAGTTCAAATTCTGTCTAGTAATAGAAACTTCATTTCAACAATAGATCAATTTTTTAACAAAAAAAGGTTAAGTGCGGATAACTTCAAAAAGTCACCCGTCAATCAAATTTTGTAATCAAATTTGACAGTCTTACAATTGATTTCGTAATAGATTACAAGAAGCTTTAAATAAATATGGTTACATCCCTCAATTCTATAATTTGATATTTCATATCTGTCACGATGACATTGACACTAATGACATTTGTAAATAAAGCCATCCAGGTTTAAACAGCACCAAATTTGTTGTCTACTTTTTTTTTGCGCTTCTGACAATTAATATGAACGCGACAAGTCTATCAAATGCTAGAAATTAATTTCAGTTTCATTAAACATTTATTCGAATTCTGTCGTATACTAGAAATGTGTTAATGTCAGAAATGAACGTCAACGTCACGAGAAATGTCATTAGTGTCAATGTCATAATTATATGAAACGTCAAATTGTTTGTGTGCGTGTAATAAAATCGTCTATTACGTATTCTATTTGTTCGGACGACACTATTTACCTACGTTAGTTAAATATAATCCCGTTATATAATTCGATAAGACGGCACTCGAATTAGCTAACTGGTAGGTAAAAATATAACCGACGAATTCGCCACATGATTCTCCCTCCCCCTCCATCATCTGAATAACATGGCGCCAAAAATCCGTAGTTATTATGTAATTATTAGGTGTCTATCATGAACTATTTTCGTAAAAATTGTAAAATCGAAACGTCAAAGTCTAATTGGCATAATTCAAAATGAACATCATTAACGTCATTTCGAAAGAAATTCTTAGTTCTGAAATTACGTAATAATCGATGGTTACGTAATTTTATAACGTATAATATAATAATAATTAATTCGGATTAAACTTAGATCTACAGGTCATTATTTTTTTTTAACGGACTTTAACAAGTTCTACGTGAACAAAGATTGAAGTTTCTATTCTAGACGTAAACAGACGCGTTTTAGTAAAATAAGAAATATCCATATCATAATACGTCACTTCCGCTCTAAAGCTCGCGTTACACCCACGAAAAAATAATAAATCCGACATATGTTTTCGACCATTCCCGTCACAAAAAAAAAACAACTTCGATTAAAGTTTGACGGCAAAACATGAATGAAAGTACGCAAATTACGAATCCTACTTACATTGCCTGTTGTGTGCGAGAACGGACGAGCTACTTAGCGTCTGCTTCTGCGATACCTGACCCAAGGTTTTGCAAAATTTCGTTAGCGTGCCGGCCATCCTAACCTCAAAAAAAAAATTCAAACAAACGAACTTACGACCGTTACCGCCGACTTACATGCAAGAACTATCTATACACGGTTAGACGTTGCCGTACTAACGCCGCTGGTATTACGAGGGAGCGATTGTGCCGCATTATACATTGCGGATTAAATGTGGGAGTCCGATTTCCTTCGAGAGCGAACGAACGAGCTGTCAGACGCGACGGTCACGTTTACACGGTAGTTTCGGACGGATTTCGATGGCGATGACGCGGCACCTGTTGTTCAATTTATTCGTCCGATAAAAATGTTAAATTGGGTTGAACGTTTGCAGGCGGTTTTATGGAAAAATCAATAAGGGAAAAAACGACTTCTTTTCGACCTATTGTCCTTTAGATATTGAATATTAAATAGGACAGTGTCGCACCGTTGGTAACCTAGAGTTTTCTTAATAAAAATCTCATAGAAAAAAAGTTTAAATTTTAATTTTATATGCAAGGCAGTTGGTCACATTGACGTTTGACAATTTGAATTGTCAAATAAAGATATCCATCTCAACATTACCAACTTATCAAAATTTAAAAAAAGTGCTCTTTCGAAATGGATTACTTTCCGACACGACAAAGCATGCTTTGATGGCTTCGTTACCAACACAAAACAAACGAAAAATTACTTTATTTTTTACGTGACATCCGGTTGCTATTTAAACGTCAAATATTGACATATTAACAGAATTGTTTTACGAGTTTGACGTTTGACAATTTGAATTGTCAAATACGCATATCCATCTCAATGTTACCAACCTATCCAAATTAAAAAAAAACTGCTCTTTCGAAATGGATTACTTTCCGACACGACAAAGCATGCTTTGATGGCTTCGTTAGCAACACAAAACAAACGAAAAATTGCTTTATTTTTTACATAATATCCGGTTGCTATTTAAACGTCAAATATTGACATATTAACAGAATTGTTTTACGAGTTTGACGTTTCACAATTTGAATTGTCAAATAAGGATATCCATCTCAATGTTACCAACCTAGCCAAATTACCAACACGACAAAGCATGCTTCGAATTCAAAACAAAAAAAAACTGCTCTATTTCGAAATGGATTACGAATTTCCGACACGACAAAGCATGCTTTGATGGCTTCGTTAGCAACTCAAAACAAACGAAAAATTGCTTTATTTTTTACGTAATATCCGGTTGCTATTTAAACGTCAAATATTGACATATTAACAGAATTGTTTTACGAGTTTGACGTTTGACAATTTGAATTGTCAAATAAGCATATCCATCTCAATGTTACCAACCTATCCAAATTAAAAAAAACTGCTCTTTCGAAATGGATTACTTTCCGACACGACAAAGCATGCTTTGATGGCTTCGTGACCAACTCAAAACAAACGAAAAATTGCTTTATTTTTTACGCAACATCCGGTTGCTATTTAAACGTCAAATATTGACATATTAACAGAATTGTTTTACGAGTTTGACGTTTCACAATTTGAATTGTCAAATAAGGATATCCATCTCAATATTACCAACCTCTCCAAATTAAAAAAAAGCCATTTCGAAACGGATTACTTTCCGACACGACAAAGCATGCTTTGATCAAAACAAAGCTGCGTAACAATTTGCTATTTGTCAAATAAGGATATCCATCTCAATGTTACCAACCTAGCCAAATTAAAAAAAAAACTGCTCTTTCGAAATGGATTACTTTCCGACACGACAAAGCATGCTTTGATGGCTTCGTTACCAACGCAGAACTAAAGAAAAATGACTTTATTTTTACGTAACATCCGGTTGCTATTTAAACGTCAAATATTGACATATTGACAAAATTGTTTGACGAGTTTGACGTTTAACAATTTGAATTGTCAATTAAGATATCCATCTCAATGTTACCAACCTACCAAATTAAAAAAAAACTGCTCTTTCGAAATGGATTACTTTCCGATACGACAAAGCATGCTTTGATGGCTTCGTTACCAACGCAAAACAAACGAAAAAAATTATGTTTACCTAAACGTCAAAATGTTTGTTTTTACGAGTTTGACGTTTCACAATTTGAATTGTCAAATGATATCCGTCTTTCGTGTAACGTCATTGTTTAACCATTCAGCATTTGTTTACCAACGCAAAACCATTACATTTTTGAAGTAACATCCGATTTCTATTTAAACGTCAAATATTGTTTAACAGAATTGTTTAACGAGTTTGACGTTTGACAATTTGAATTGTCAAATAAGGATATCCATTTCAATGTCACCAACCTATCCAAATTAAAAAAAAACTGCTCTTTCGAAATGGATTACTTTCCGACAGGACAAAGCATGCTTTGAACGTTACCAACTCAAAACAAACGAAAAATTGCTTTATTTTTTACGTAAATGTTGCTATTTAAACGTCAAATATTGACATATTAACAGAATTGTTTTACGAGTTTGACGTTTGACAATTTGAACCAAAAATCAAAATGTCCATCTATATTATAATTCCAAATTTCTCTTTCGAAATGGATTACTTTGACACGACAAAGAGCTTTGAACGTTACCAAGCAAAACAAACGAAAAATTACTTTATTTTTTACGTAATATCCGATTGCTATTTAAACGTCAAATTTGACATATGAACAGAATTGTTTTACGAGTTTGCCGTTTCACAATTTGAATTGTCAAATAAGGATATCCATTTCAATGGTTATTCAAATTAATTTCGAAATGGATTTTTCCGACACGACAAAGCATGCTTCGATGGCTTCATTACCAACTCAAACGAAAAATGACGTCATCCGGTTGCTATTTAAACGTCAAATATTGAAATTGAACGTTTTAGAGTTTGACGTTTGACAATTTGAATTGTCAAAAATAAGAATATCCATCTCAATATTTCTGAAATTACAAAAAGCCTTTTACAAAGCATGCTTTGATCTTTACCAACAAAACGTAAAGAAAAATGACGTTATTTTTACGTAAAATGTTCTATTTCGTCAAAATTTGACATATTGATGGAACCGTTTTACGAGTTTGACGTTTATCAATTTGAACTGTCAGATTATTGTATTCGCTTGCATACAAATTAAAAAATTGTTCGGAAATGGCTGAGACGTAATAGTCTAGCCTTTTACCAACGAAAACAATCGAAAAATTATTTTTTTCTAATGTTTGTTTGGGCGGTGGCAAAAAACGTCGTTTAAGATTCAGCATTTGTTTAAGTCGTCAGTTGAAAAATCTGACGTTTTTAGGTGTTATTTTTTTTTAAATAAGGAACGTCTTAATAGGATATAGATGGAACGATGACTTCGTTAATTGACATCTCTTTAGTGTCACACGTCAAAAATAGCGTCATATTTATTGTTCTATTCGTGCTGCTCGAGCTAAAAACACGTCATAATCAATTTTTATATTAGTTTACATACAAATTTCTGATTAAAAAAAGGCCGAGTAATAATCGTAACCTTTCGATTGTAATATCGCATTTTTTCCGACCATTCCAACTCCAAAAAATGACGTCAAAATAACGTGGGTGCTGTCCTAATCAATTTTTATATCAATTTACATACTTACATACGAATTTTTAGTTCAGATAAGGCCGAGTGATAATTCGTATGATATCGTAATTTTTGAGGCTTTCAACTCCAAAAAATGACGTCAAGATTTTTCATTAGAAATAACGAAGACGTTGAAAAACTGATGAAAAAAATCACTGTCAAGAAATAAGCTCATTTAGAAATCAAAAATGCGTCATATTTATGATGTTTCGTTGAAAAAGGATAAAACGTCATAATCAGTTTTTATATCGATTTACATATTAATTTTTAGTTCAGATAATCGAATAATAATCGTACTGTGACATAATATCGTAACACGTCAAAAAAAATGACGTTAAGATCATCATTAGAAATAACGAAGAGTTTCGTTGTGATAAAACAATTAACGGATTCAATTTATGATGCTTCGTTGTGCTGTCAAGGATAACGTCAGAAACAGGTCATAATCAGTTTTTATATTCATTTACATATTAATTTATTCAGCATATTTTTAAGTCCATTGCAGTTGAATAATCAACGTCAGTTTTAGGTGTTTTTTTTTTTAATAAGGAACGCCTTAATAGCGTCCTAAAAATAAATAGATGGAACGATCATGTCGTTAATTTGACGTCCCCTTAGCGTCAGACGTCAAAAATACTTCATATTTATAATGTTCTATTCGTGCTGCTTGAGCTAACGTCAGAAATACGTCATAATCGTCGTTTATATCCGCTTATATATAAATTTCCGGTTCAGAAAAGGTTCGACCGTTTCAACTCCAAAAAATGACGTTAAAATAACGTCATTAGAAATAACGTTTTAAGAGTTTTGTTGAAAAACGCATTACACAATTTCGTTTTCTGTACCTACAGAAATAAAACGCATTTAGAACACGGCAAAAATGCGTCATATTTATGATGTTTTGTACGTGATGACGTCAGAAAACCGGTCATAATAAGATTTCATGTCCATTTACATACGAATTTTTAGTTCAGATAAGACGGAGTGATAATCCTACTGCTGTGACATAATATCGTCATTTTTCCGACCGTTCCAACACCAAAAAATGACGTCAAGATAATCAAGATCTTATCCTGTTTTTGATACGATTTAAATCTTGGTCTTATTACGGAGAACTTGCGCTCTTCAAGCGGCATCGCCTATGATGGAACAGATGAAATTTTTTACGTCAAATTTTTGACGTTTGTTTCTACCGCAATAAATTGTTTCGTTGAATAACGGATGAAACAATTACGTTTTCTGTACAGAAATAAATCGCATTTAGAACACGTCAAAAATGCGTCATATTTATGTATGAAGTTTTGTTCGTCATATCGGAGATAACGTCAGAAATAGGTCATAATCAGTTTTTATATCCGTCTACGATCAAATTTTTAGTTAAAATAAGGCGGAGTGAGAGTCGTTGCTTTGCGATATAATAACGTGATTTTTCCGACAGTTCCAACACCCAAAAAATGACGTCAAGATAATAATATCATCCTGTTTTTGCTAGATATGATTTAAATCTTATTCTTATTTCGAAGAATCGTTTACGATTGAACAGATGAAATTTTGACGTTATTAATTATACGTCAAATTTTTGACGTTTCTACTATAATACATTCTTAAACGACGTTTCCCGCGATAAATTGACGTCAGTAATACGAAACAATGTTATTACTCCAAGCGGAATCCATATATGTTTGATTAGATCATTACGAATCAGCTGTCAAATAAAAAATGACAAGATTGACAGATGTCAAAAATTATAATCGTATTATTTAGAATAAGATTGGTACCAATTATTGACGCTTTAATTTGACATTACGGTGATATAAATGATGGGATTGTTATGCGTTGCTATAGTGATTATTTCATTGCCTTTTTCTCTCCCATAACGCTCGTCGGTGCTGCTGCCTACGTGAGCGAGCTTACGGTCGCCGGAGATTCGTTTCGAGCCAACTTGTAAACGAGCGCATCGCCGCACAATACACACGGTGGGACTTTTCGAGATCCCGTCTGTTATTATACACACACACGGTTTTAGTGTTGTGCGTCTGCCTACTCCACGAAGGCAGGGATAAACAACCCCGCTCGAAAACAGCCTCCTCCGTCACATATATATAGACGGTAAAATAACCACCACCGAAGTCGAAGTCAGGGGCGTGCTTCCACGTTATTGTTGTTCTTGTATATATCGGGTGAGCCGAAAAATAAAAGAAGAATATCTTAAAAAAAGTGAAAAAGCCGGTTTGGATTCGATCGAAGCACGTTTCCTACCGGATATTACTTCGTAAGTGGTGAGTTGATTGTCGATTTTATTAATCGTTTCATTGATGATAAGCCTTGATTTTAATATATTATTTTTAGTATGTCTTTACTGGTTCAGTAGGGTGTTCTAATTATACGTGTAATGGTTTTATATCTGTATCGAAAACATGTGCGTCGAGTTTTTATTCTTTTCTTTTTTTTGTTTAAGCCGGCGGCGTTAGTCAGATTTTTATTCGATTTTGTTGTCGTTGATATTGATATTTTATCAGCTCAATTATATGAATATCGGTTTACTTCCTGTTATGTTGTATATATTTAAAAATTTTGTTTAATGAAACAAAAACATAACGAACTAGCTTGATATTTAAAAATGAGTTATGTAGGGTGAATTTTATAATCCTCTACGATAATTAGAGATTATTATATCATCTCTAATCGCAATCAGTTCGGAATTTGGAGTACTCGATGATGAGGAGTGCTTAATGTTAACAAGATAACCAAAACACGTGCATTTTACGGTTAATTTTGGTAAATTGTGTTGCAAGTATAACATTTATTGCTGAAAATTTTCAGACGAGTAGGGGCGGGAGGGAGGAGGGGGGAATCTTACATGAATAGATATATACATAGATAGGGAGATTCTATTTGTAGGATGTTGTGTAATACTTTTTTAAAAATGGTGACGTCATCATCTTAAATAATTTTTTGAAAATTTGTTTCTTTTATATGAAACTGGTGTGCTAGGATTTCTTTTGTTTTGCTTTTTATTGAGTTCCAATTTCTTTCAACTGGAGCTGATCCTTTTTTAGAGGACAAAATGAAGCACACAGAATGCCATCACACAGAGCCTACTTGTCGTCAATAGTTAATATAGGAAATAGTAAAGCAATTCAAGACGTATCAATTTGCGCAAACCAAAATTTTCTACCTTTAATAGTTTCGATTTTACAGCTCATTAACGAGAGCGCTGCAATTGCAAAATTTTTCATAAAATATTTATTTTCTCGAAAACAAAAGCGCATAGGTCTAGGTAGGTCTTAATAAAAGTTCATTAAAATATCATGTAGAATCTAAAAAATATATAATATATAGGGTGATCCATTTAAAATAATAAAGTTACATGCGCTTTTTCTATAATCGGGACACCCTGTATATTTGAAAATATTTTCTAGCTATGCGTCGTATAAATAGAGACAACTTTTGTTTGAAAATTTTTTCTCTATATTGTAAAATAAACAAATTATCAAAGAAATTGCGTCAGCTGGGACACCCTCTATACAGGGCGTACCGAAAATCTGTACCAACTTGTTTTTTTGATTTCAAATAGAAATCTACCAATTTTATCTTTATCTCTATCGGATTAAAAAAAATGATCTGGCCGAGAACTGTCATCGATTATTAATCAACATCAAAGTGAAAAATAAGTTATATTTTATGCTTAGAAAAAAAAATGAACCTATCTATGAAAAAAAAAAAAAAGCAATGCGATCTGTTCGATTTTTTTCGCTTTTTTTAATACTAACAAACGTAGCCTGTTATTCTGAGAGTGCTTAAGCGTTGTTTATTGTCATTTTAAACATCATGACACTGGTGTTTATTCATTTACGCTCCGAAACGTCGAAAAAAAGGGAACAAATTTATTTTTTTTTAAATTATTTATTCATAATTAAATATGAAGTCAATTAAACTACTCTACAACTTATCGAAAACATGAAAGGCAAAAAATTACATTTCAGGTCAACCCATCCCCTCGAAATTTTAAAAGTTGTTCTAGCGATTCCAAAAATTCCAAAATTTCGTAAAATAATATCAAAAATTTGTTGAAAAATATCCTAGAGACTACACTTTGGCTCAATCCACACCCTCGGAATTTTAAATCTCGGTACGGATTCCTCCGATGATTTCAAATATTTCAAAATTTTGTAAAATAATTTTAAAAATTTGTCGAAAACAAAAGACGTAAAAAACTACACTTTGGGTTGGACCACCCCCTTGACATTTTCAATGCTCGTACAAATTGTTCAAGTAAATTCAAAAAATTTCAAAATTTTGCAAAAAAATTGCCCAAAAATAGTCTGAGGACTACATTTTGGCTCAATCCACTCTCTTGAAATTTTAAAACATTCTACAGGCTGTTTTGATGATTTCAAATATTCCAAATTTTGCAAGATAATTTCTTCAACTTGTCGAAATCAAGAAACGCAAAAAATTACGTTTCAGGTCAGCCCACCCCCTCGATATTTTAAAAGTTGTTCTAGCGGTTCCAAAAATTCCAAAATTTTGTAAAATAATATCAAAAATTTGTTGAAAAATATCCTAGAGACTACACTTTGGCTCAATTCGGAATTTTAAATCTCGGTACAGATTCCTCCGATGATTTCAAATATTTCAAAATTTTGTAAAATAATTTTAAAAATTTGTCGAAAACAAAAGACGTAAAAAACTACACTTTGGGTTGGACCACCCCCTTGACATTTTCAATGCTCGTACAAATTGTTCAAGTAAATTCAAAAAATCTCAAAATTTTGCAAAAAAATTGCCCAAAAATAGTCTGAGGACTACATTTTGGCTCAATCCACTCTCTTGAAATTTTAAAACATTCTACAGGCTGTTTTGATGATTTCAAATATTCCAAATTTTGCAAGATAATTTCTTCAACTTGTCGAAATCAAGAAACGCAAAAAATTACGTTTCAGGTCAGCCCACCCCCTCGATATTTTAAAAGTTGTTCTAGCGGTTCCAAAAATTCCAAAATTTTGTAAAATAATATCAAAAATTTGTTGAAAAATATCCTAGAGACTACACTTTGGCTCAATCCACACCCTCGGAATTTTAAATCTCGGTACAGATTCCTCCGATGATTTCAAATATTTCAAAATTTTGTAAAATAATTTTAAAAATTTTGTCGAAAACAAAAGACGTAAAAAAAACAACATTTTGGGTTGGTCCACCCACCTCGAAATTTTCAATGCTCGTACAAATTGTTCATTAGTCATAGAAAAAAAAAAAATTGAGCATCGCGTTTTTAATATATTCACCGCATATTTCGTTTCCGTTTAATTCAAAAATTCAATTCTGAAGAAAAAAGTTCCAAAATACGTTACCGCAAAGAAATCAAAAGTAAAAAATAAGTTATATTTTATGCTTAGAAAAAAAAAAATCAACCTATCTATGAAAAAAAAAAGCAAAAACAATGCGATCTGTTTGTTTTTTTCGCTTTTTCAAATACTAACAAACGTTTTGTTATTCTGAGAGTGCTTAAGCGTTGTTTATTGTCATTTTAAACATCATGACACTGGTGTTTATTCATTTACGCTCCGAAACGTCGAAAAAAAAGGGAACAAATTTATTGTACTTCTTTTTTTTTCAGAATTAAATACTCAATTAAATGGTAATGAAAATAATAAAAAGATAGTTTGTCTGGATATCTTCAAGTCGTGATGCTCACTTGTTTTCCTCTTATTATCATATCATTAACAATGTCTTAACAAGTCTTGAATTGAAAAACGAACTATTAACTGTCAAACTGTCATATAAATGTCAAAATCAACTCAGATACTTTTGTGCAATCTTTCAACTTTTGGTTTCCATAGTTACGTGTTAAACATAAACATTCGTATTGAATTTTGGTTTCACAGCCGGAAACGTCTCTCTTGACAGTTGTTGCTAATCTCTTCGTACATTCTGTACCCATTTCTACGGAGTATTCTGACGACGTTGACGTCTGTAGAAGCTAGTTAATAAAATACTGCTTCGTTTATGAAGTAGTTTATTGTAAACTTAAATTGAGATTGTACTTTGAAATCTTAAAGTCGCCTAGTATTAAAAAAAACATTCTCAATTTTAAACAAGTGTCAAAATCAGCTCGAAACTTTTGTAATCATCTTTTGGGACTTAAATTGACAATCAAAACGGATAATCTATGCAATAACCTCCAGAACTTAAAGACTGATTCACAATGTGTAAATCGAGTCGAAACGTGTTATCAAACGTCAAAATTACAGAAGTGCCAAGTTATCAATTGTTAAAGAAACAATAACAGCGTTTGGATAGTCGATCAATTTTGCGGGGGAGAGAGGAGGGGAGGGAGATGGGTGGAGGGGGAAATTGACTGATTTGTCTTATGTCAATTTCGGAGAAATTCGTCGATTTTGACGTTCAACGCAATTTTGACACGTCTCGAATCGGACTTTAAGTTTCGGAGGTTATTATGAGATGCGAATATTATCTGTCAATATGTGACAGCGATGTTTGACAATTCGTATGACAGTACTTTTTGCACATACGTCTGTTGGTATGATATAGTATAACACAAAACGTTTCTTTCTTTTTATAAATTTCCTGTCGATCTGGAATCAAATACTAGATTGACTATAGCTCTATCGGTCAAACTAAACAATATTTTAAAGAAAGCGATTGAGGGTCATATTTATGGTCCGTGCTTGAGGTTGTGTCGATGCTTGACGACACAATTTTGACGTAAATGTCAAATGTAATTCTAAGTACCTACTCTAAAGATAGACGACATCATCATATTGTATTATGGACAAAAATTATTATTAATTAATAATTGCCAATGAATTCTAGCCAATCTAAGGGAGACAAAAAGAAATTAACGAAACGTAAGGATCTAGCGATTGATCCGGCTAAAATCTTTACGTCTGAAGCAGAACGAATCCGTGCAGGAGAACAGGTAAAATACGTGTTCTGCACAAACCCGTTTTCCCCTTATCAGGTAACCAAATCGAAAAAAAAAAAAAAATGCCTTCGTTTTATTTGATCCGAGTCTCGCTAAATTATATATACATATATATAATTGTGTCTGTGTATATAATGAAAGTCAGTTTACCTTGAAGCCATCCGCTCAGAAAGTTGAACGATCGGGTCAGTCACTCGACGGGATTTGTATTTGACGAAATATGAGTCAGAGGCGGCCATGCCGCGTAGGGGTATAAAACATACACGTATGTATATATCTATAATGTATACATATGTACACCGTATCTAGTATATATGTACTAGCTGCGTTCACTAATTACGTACGTATATTGTTTATTAAACATGCACAAGAAATATCAGGCAAAAAAAGACGTAGTTGGCTGCGCTTAATATGTCAATTTCACTTCTGTCATTGTACGGACTTTTATTTTTTTAATTATCGCTTTTAGATTACATTCTTTTGTCAAATTTTTTTTTTTTTGTTCAAACATTTAATAATATTATGTTTCCTTAAAACAATACAATTTTTTGTATATTTATGTCCTTTAATCCGTCCTTTAACATATTGTTTAGTTTGTCCTGTATGTATGGAACAGTAATAACAATTTCTTGAAAAAAAAAACGGATGCAAAAATCTATATTTTAACTCAGTCCACCCTCTCGAAATTTTTTTCAGATTCTCTAAGTCGTTTGAAACAAATCCAAAATTTTAGAAAATATTAAAATTTATCGAAAAAAATAAACGGAAAAATTTTAATGTTTTCACACAGTCCACTATTTTGAAATTTTAAGAGTTCTTCCAGACTGTTTTAGTGATTCCAAATTTTGGAAAAATCATATCAAAAACTTGTTGAAAAAAAATGTAAAAATTATATTTTATAACTCAGTTCACCCCCTCAGAATTAAAAAAAAAAATGCTATAGGCCCTTTTGGTGATTTTAAATAAGTATTCCAAAATTTTGTAAGATCATTTTAAAAATTTTTCTAAAACAATAAACGCAAAAAACTACATTTCAAAATTTTGTAAAAAAATGTCTTAAAAATCTTGAAAAAAAACAACGAAATTTTCATTGCTGTACAAATTGTTCAATAAATTTTAAAAATTTCAAAATTTTGTAAAAAATTTTCTGAAGAACATTTTGGTTCAATCCACTCTCTTGGCGTTTTGATGATTTCAAATATTCTAAATTTTGCAAGATAATTTTACAACTTTCGAAAACAAGAAACGCAAAAAATTACATTTCAGGTCTCTTCGTACATTCTCGAAATTTTAAAAGTTGTTCTAGCGGTTCCAAAAATTCCAAAATTTTGTAAAATAATATCAAAAATTTGTCGAAAAATATCCTAGAGACTACACTTTGCCTCAATCCACCCCCTCGGAATTTTAATAATTTTTAAAATTTGTCGAAAACAAAAAACGTAAAAAACTACATGTTGGGTTGGTCACCCCCTCTAAATTTTCAATGCTCGTACAAATTGTTCAGGTAATTTCAAAAATTTCAAAATTTTGTAAAAAATTTGCCTAAAAACAGTCTGAAGACTACATTTTGGTTCAATCACTCTCTTGAAATTTTAAAATCAGGCTCTTTTGATGATTTCAAATTTCGAGGGGGTGAACTGAGATAAACTTCACCCCCTCCAAATTTTAAAACTTCCTATAGGCTCTTTTGGTGATTTTAAGTATTCCAAAATTTTGTCAAATAATTTTAAAAATTCGTCAAAACAAAAAACGCAAAAAAACTATCATTTTGGGTTGGTAACCCCCTCGAAATTTTCAATGCTTGTACAAATTGGAGTAATTTCAAAACTTTCAAAATTTTGTAAAAATTTGCCCAAAAACAGTCTGAAGACTACATTTTGGTTCAATCCACTCTCTTGAAATTTTAAAACTTTCTACAGGCTCTTTTGATGATTTCAAATTTCGACGGGGTGAACTGAGGTAGAACTTCACCCGAATCAAATTTTAAAAACTTCCTATAGGCTCTTTTGGTGATTTTAAGTATTCCAAAATTTTGTCAAATAATTTTAAAAATTCGTCAAACACAAAAAACGCAAAAAAACTCATTTTGGGTTGGTCCACCCCTCGAAATTTTCAATGCTTGTACAAATTGTTCATAAATTTCAAAACTTTCAAAATCTGGAAAAAAATTTGCCCAAAAACTCTGAAGACTACATTTTGGTTCAATCCACTCTCTTGAAATTTTAAAAAACTTTCTACAGGCTCATTTTGATGATTTCAAATTTGGGGTGAACTGTGTAGAACTTCACCCCCTCCAAATTTTAAAAACTTAAATAGGCTCTTTTGGTGATTTTAAGTATTCCAAAATTTTGTCAAATAATTTTAAAAATTCGTCAAACACAAAAAACGCAAAAAAACTACATTTTGGGTTGGTCCACCCCAAAAATTTTCAATGCTTGTACAAATTGTTCAATGTAATTTCAAAACTTTCAAAATTTTCTAAAAAATTTGCCCAAAAAGAAATCTGAAGACTACATTTTGGTTCAATCCACTCTCTTGAAATTTTAAAACTTTCTACAGGCTCTTTTGATGATTTCAAATTTCGTGCGGGGTGAACTGAGGTAGAACTTACCTCCAAATTGCAAAAACTTCCTATAGGCTCTTTTGGTGATTTTAAGTAAAAAAAATTTTGTCAAATAATTTTAAAAATTCGTCAAACACAAAAAAACGCAAAAAAATTACATTTTGGGTTGGTCCACCCCCTCGAAATTTTCAATGCTTGTACAAATTGAAAGTAATTTCAAAACTTTCAAAATTTTGAAAAAATTTGCCCAAAAACAGTTGAAGATCATTTTGGTTCAATCCACTCTCTTGAAATTTTAAAACTTTCTACAGGCTCTTTTGATGATTTCAAATTTCGACGGGGTGAACTGAGGTAGAACTTCACCGCCTCCAAATTTTATAAAACTTCCTATAGGCTCTTTTGGTGATTTTAAGTATTCCAAAATTTTGTCAAATAATTTTAAAAATTCGTCAAACACAAAAAACGCAAAAAAACTATTTTGGGTTCTCGAAATTTTCAATTTGTACAAATTGTTCAAGTAATTAAAACTTTCAAAATTTTGTAAAAAATTTGCCCAAAAAGACGTAGTTGAAGACTACATTTTGGTTCAATCCACTTCTTGAAATTTTAAAACTTTACAGGCTTTTTGATGATTTCAAATTTATGAACTTTTAGATTACCCCCTCCAAATTTTAAAAACTTCCTATAGGCTCTTTTTGATTTTAAGTATTCCAAATTCAAATAATTTTAAAAATTTCAAACACAAAAAACGCAAAAAAATACAATTTTTTGGTATCGAAATTTTCAATGCTTTTAACAAATTGTTCAAGTAATTTCAAAACTTTCAAAATTTTGTAAAAAATTTGTCCTAAATGTATGGAACAGTAATTTTGGTTCAATTTCTTGAAATTTTAAAAAAAAAGGCTCTTTTGATGATTTCAAAATCGATATTTGAACTCAGTCCACCCCCTCCAAATTTTAAAAGATTCTCTAAGGCTCGTTTGTGACAAGTATTCCAAAATTTTGTCAAATAATTTTAAAAATTCGTCAAACACGAAAAAAAAAATGGAAAAATGTTACATTTTGGGTTGGTCCACCCTCTCGAAATTTTCAATTCTTGTACAAATTGTTCAAGTAATTTCAAAACTTTCAAAATTTTGTAAAAAATCATATCAAAAACTTGAAGACTTCATTTTGGTTCAATCCACTCTCTTGAAATTTTAAAACTTTCTGTCAGGCTCTTTTGATGATTTCAAATAAGTATTGAACTGAAGAATTTTCACCCCCTCCAAATTTTAAAAACTTCCTATAGGCTCTTTTGGTGAAAAAGTACATTCCAAAATTTTGTCAAATAAAAAAATTTTCAAAAATGCAAAAAAACTACATTTTGGGTTGGTCCACCCCTCGAAATTTTCAATGCTTGTACAAATTGTTCAAGTAATTTCAAAAACTTTCAAAATTTTGTAAAAAATTTGCCCAAAAACAGTCTGAAGACTACATTTTGGTTCAATCCACTCTCTTGAAATTTTAAAACTTTCTACAGGCTCTTTTGATGATTTCAAATTTCGACGGGGTGAACTGAGGTAGAACTTCACCCCCTCCAAATTTTAAAAACTTCCTATAGGCTCTTTTGGTGATTTTAAATATTCCAAAATTTTGTCAAATAATTTTAAAAATTTGTCAAAACAAAAAACGCAAAAAAACTACATTTTGGGTTGGTCGCCCCCCTCGAAATTTTCAATGCTTGTACAAATTGTTTAAGTAATTTCAAAACTTTCAAAATTTTGTAAAAAATTTGCCCAAAAACAGTCTGAAGACTACATTTTGGTTCAATCCACTCTCTTGAAATTTTAAAACTTTCTACAGGCTCTTTTGATGATTTCAAATTTCGACGGGGTGAACTGAGGTAGAACTTCACCCCCTCCAAATTTTAAAAACTTCCTATAGGCTCTTTTGGTGATTTTAAGTATTCCAAAATTTTGTCAAATAATTTTAAAAATTCGTCAAACACAAAAAACGCAAAAAAACTACATTTTGGATTGGTCCACCCTCTCGAAATTTTCAATGCTTGTACAAATTGTTTAAGTAATTTCAAAACTTTCAAAATTTTGTAAAAAATTTGCCCAAAAACAGTCTGAAGACTACATTTTGGTTCAATCCACTCTCTTGAAATTTTAAAATTTTCTACAGGCTCTTTTGATGATTTCAAATTTCGAGGGGGTGAACTGAGGTAGAACTTCACCCCCTCCAAATTTTAAAAACTTCCTATAGGCTCTTTTGGTGATTTTAAGTATTCCAAAATTTTGTCAAATAATTTTAAAAATTCGTCAAACACAAAAAACGCAAAAAAACTACATTTTGGGTTGGTCCACCCCCTCGAAATTTTCAATGCTTGTACAAATTGTTCAAGTAATTTCAAAACTTTCAAAATTTTGTAAAAAATTTGCCCAAAAACAGTCTGAAGACTACATTTTGGTTCAATCCACTCTCTTGAAATTTTAAAACTTTCTACAGGCTCTTTTGATGATTTCAAATTTCGACGGGGTGAACTGAGATAGAAGTTCACCCCCTCCAAATTTTAAAAACTTCCTATAGGCTCTTTTGGTGATTTTAAATATTCCAAAATTTTGTCAAATAATTTTAAAAATTCAAACACAAAAAACGCAAAAAAACTACATTTATTTCCACCCTCTCGAAATTTTCAATACAAATTGTTAAATAATTTAAAACTTTCAAAATTTTGTAAAAAATTTGCCCAAAAAAGTCTAATAAATACATTTTGGTTCAATCCACTCTCTTGAAATAAATCAGGCTCTTTTGATGATTTCAAATTTCGACGGGGTGAAAGTAGAATATCCAAATTTCAGAAAACTTCCTATAGGCTCTTTTGGTAATTCCAAAATTTTGTCAAATAATTTTAAAAATTCGTCAAAACAAAAAACGCAAAAAAACTACATTTTGGGTTGGTCCACCCCCTCGAAATTTTCAATGCTTGTACAAATTGTTCAAGTAATTTCAAAACTTTCAAAATTTTTAAAAAATTTCAAAAAACAGTCTGAAGACTACATTTTGGTTCAATCCACTCTCTTGAAATTTTAAAACTTTCTACAGGCTCTTTTGATGATTTCAAATTTCGACAATTCGTACGAGCATTGAAAATTTCCAAATTGGAAAAACTTCCTATAGGCTCTTTTGGTGATTTTAAGTATTCCAAAATTTTGTCAAATAATTTTAAAAAAATTCGTCAAACAAAAAAACGCAAAAAAACTACGGAGGAATTGTCCAGATTTAAATTTTCAATGCTTGTACAAATTGTTCAAGTAATTTCAAAACTTTCAAAATTTTGTAAAAAATTTGCCCAAAATTATCTTGAAGAACATTTTGGTTCAATCCACTCTCTTGAAATTTTAAAAACAGCTCTTTTGATGATTTCAAATTTCGACGGGGTGAAGAGTGAATTGACCCCTCCAAAAAAACTTCCTATAGGCTATTTTGGTGATTTTTATTCCAAAATTTTGTAAAATAATTTTAAAAATTTGTCGAAAACAAAAGATTAAAAAACAATTTGTTTGGTCCAGCATTGAAATTTTCAATGCTCGTACAAATTGTTTAACTAATTTCAAAAATTTCAAAATTTTGTAGTTTTTTGCGTTTTTTTTTTGTTTTCGACAAATTTTTAAAATTATTTTACAAAATTTTGAAATATTTGAAATCATCGGAGGAATCTGTACCGAGATTTAAAATTCCGAGGAGGTGGATTGAGCCAAAGTGTAGTCTCTAGGATATTTTTCAACAAATTTTTGATATTATTTTATAAAATTTTGGAATTTTTGGAATCGCTAGAACAACTTTTAAAATTTCGAGGGGGTGGGCTAACATGAAATGTAATTTTTTGAGTTTCTTGTTTTCGACAAGTTGAAGAAATTATCTTGTAAAATTTGGAATATTTGAAATCATCAAAACAGCCTGTAGAATGTTTTAAAATTTCAAGAGAGTGGATTGAGCCAAAATGTAGTCTTCAGACTATTTTTGGGCAATTAAAGCTTTTTGGATGAAAATTTTGGGGTTTTTACAATGTACTTGAAGGTCAATTTGTATCGAGACTTTGTTCTTAAAATTTCTGTGTGATTTCCAACTTCTTCTCTAATTTATTTTTTAGCATTTTTTCATTTTGCTTTATTTTTCGACTTAAAAAAACCTTACCGATTAATTTGTTTTTTATTTAACAAAGCTTTTGTATAAATATTTTGAAATCATCGACGGAAAGAGGGAATCTTTCACTAAAATGCGAGATTTAGGTATATTCAAACAAAAACATAGTTTTGGATAAAAACAAACATAAAATTTCTATAAAAGGATAATTTTTCAACAAATTTTATTTGCAAATAGCCGCCTTTATTTTATAATTTCGCGGAATATTTTCGGCAATCTTGACACAAGTTTCTGGAGGGTACTTATTGGTATTGCCCAAGCATTTCTTGTTGTTCCCAGAGTTGCTTTTGCGATGTAGGACAGTGTTCCCTTATCCTTCTATCTAACTCATCCCACAGCAACTCGATGGGGTTGATGTCGGGTGACTGTGGAGGCCATACCATATTTACGAGGACACCTTCTGCTTCTTTCTGTTGTAAATAGTTTTTACAAAGTTTGGACGCGTGCTTGGGATCATTGTCTTTTGAAAGTGAAATTCGCCAATTAGTCTAACCCCCGATGGAATATTGCTGCGTCAAAATGTGTAGCCTTCTTTTCAAAATGCCTTCAATTTAAAATCTTTAAAAGGAAAATGAACCCCACACAACCACAGAACCACCCCCGTGCTTCACAGTGGGCACAACACATTCGGACAGCATTCTTTCACCAACCATCCTTCTAACAAAAGTTCGCCGTTGACTTTGAAATTTTTCCGTCCACAATGCCCACATTTCCATGGGCCAATCTGCATGCTGTTTGGCCCATTTAATCGCTTCTTGCGATTTTGTGGTCTTAATAGCGGTTTACGGGCGGCTATTCGACCTTTTAACCCAGCGTCTGCTAAACGCTTCTTTACTGTCGTGAGGGACATTTTTGCACGGCTTTCATTCAATGTGCCCGAATTTCAGGAAAGGCGTCTATTCCGTTTAAAATATTTTAATTCTCAAATCCTCACCCGGTGTAGTCACTTTTGGTCTTCCTGAAACCATCTGGATGCTGTTTGCAGTTTTAACGTTTCAAAGCACGATATGTTTAGTTTAGCAATTAAGCAATGAATTGTTTTCTTGTGTAAGGTGATTATAGCACGACGTGTTCCCGGGCTCAGTTCTTTTCAGATGATTACTTTTTTTAAATAATTTTTACACGGAACAATACGTTTCACGACCTGCTTCTGAATTATTAAATGTAAACTAATATTTGTAGCTGAAAGAGGACGAAATTATCTAATGACATAAACAATAGGCTAACATAGCGACTACAGTGATATAATAGTATAATCCAGCTTATCTAAATTCTTAAGAAAAGGTACCGAGACATCTATTGCAACCATAAATCACTTTCGGTTCGTTTATTGTGTTTCCTGGTAATGTTTTCTCTTCAATCATACAAATTTATTATGCACATCCAGGAATGGTTTATAAATATGTCAAGAATAAACGATCGTTTTTTTTTATTACGGTCTTTGATACAGGTTGCAAGATGAAATAATAAATATTTAATACGATTTTGCCAATATGTAGATGGAATTTTTCAGTAGAGCATCTCCTGATTTATTAATCATATTTACACATTTTATTGTGCAGCATTTATTATATCGATGTCAGCACGTGTCAGGGATACTTTACATAGACTTGTCCTTCATATATGTATGTACACATATGTATATATCTGTCGCTGCATATAATACATAATATACATCCTACGATAATATTCGATAGTATTAAAAGTTTTTGTTACAGAATCAAATTGGTATTTTCCATAATAGATATGCATGACTACCCGTAAACCGGGAAGTAACAGCGCTTAAACTTTTTCTACTACGTTGTTGAACTACTTTCATTTCGCAAAGATGTTAATTACAAGATTTACAAGCTTTATATGTAATATAAGATTACGGATCGGAAAACTTAACGTAAACGACCTCAGAATCGTAAGCAACGCAAACATAAAAAAATGCTAGTGTAGATAAATAAGTTTAAAAATATCTTTTGAATGAATTATTTACGTCATACTAAAATAAACATTATAGGTTTTTGTTTTAAACTACATACGATAACGTTTATGTTTAATTACGAAAAAAAAAAAATACAATTTACCGATATTTTAAACGCGACACCTGTCGAGACTTGAAGGAAATTACTAAATATTAACGCAACGTTAAAAAAAATTGTGTAACATCTTAACAATAAATTAACCTTGAAATAAAACTAGGCCTCTCTCTGCTTAATAAAACAGTTTATTCCGGTATATACATACATATTGTACTTATAAGCGTAGTAATTCATACATACATATACATATCTAGTAGCATGCATCTACACTTAAATAAACATCTGCTCTAATTTTTTTAATGTGGGTAATACGATAATTATTAATGCGGGTAATTACGAGACAGTTAACTTATATTTCTGAACGTACTTGCATGAATCCAACGTCAGAGGTCTTAAAAATTACTACAATAACTATATCGGATGCCGTCCTGGTACATTTGACCACCCCTGTATATGAATACATATGTAGAAAATAAGTAACGCGATGAACATGTATACAGTACCAACCTAGTAAAAAAAAAATGGGAAATATGAGTCTATATTTTACTTACGGGTCTATTATCGTCAAATTAATCTTTTTTCTGCATAAAACTAACGTTTAATAGTAAAATTGATCGTTTTATTAAACCAACTACACTCAATTTCGCGTCAAAACGTTCATAGGTGTCATAGCATCGTGTCAACGTTTCATCGATCAGCTATAAATGCAAATTCCCCAATTTAGTTCTGTCAACATTTTATTTTCATAACCTAACTTGTAAATATTAGGCTTCCGAATTCTAAATTACACTTTAATATTATATAAGATTGTTCATGTACTTACATGGAAGTCTCCTATATACATATATCTACATATGTGAAGCCTCGTTTCTTGATTTTTCACGAAAACTGAATAAGTAGATTGACAGATCAAACTGAAGCTTACGTAGTCGTCAAGTGAATAGCTCTTATTGGCGATTCGTGTAGGACATCGAGGAAATCTCACATTTAATATAAATATAAAGACGATTTTAAGACTCCTTTTTAACCCATTTTAGCATTTATAACAACGATTTTAATGGATATTTTTGTTAACTGTCATCGTCCCGTTGCTATGGTTACCAGTCGATTCGTAAAGACTAATTCATAGCTCTCCATTCGTACGTTTGACCAACGCTGCACGTTATTTGTATTCGCTTCACATCTCTATCCGCTGATTGATAAAGTTGGTTGAAGTTGAACTTTGTTCGTTTCCGTTCATCCGTTTACGAAAGAAGTGAGATTAACTCTTGAAAATTGGTATGTGAACATAACGAACGTACGAACGGAGAGCTATGAACTAGCCTTAATACAATCTTTTAAAAAGAGCACATTCGAATATAATGTATTGCTATAAATATGTATAAATAAATAAAAATGTACAGAAGAACGATTAATCTCGGCGGCAAAGCTTAATTTGAAAGTAATACGTCCCATTTTTACTTTTTCCCGGGTAATATGCATTATTGACACCAGATGACAGGAATAACTTAATGCAATTAGATATCGTAATATTTCGTTAATTATTATGTAATCTTACAAAATTCTTACTGTATATACACTAATTCGATAAATATAAGTATGAAATGTGCGTTTTTTTGAAGCGAACGCTAAATAATTGGCAATTGGATTTCGCCCTGCGTTCAGCCAATAAGGCATGCCTGTCATTTGGGTCTGTTCAGAATTTTACTTCAAGGGATGAGTTGACTTTCAACGTCAATCAGTTAGCAAAATTTTAACCCGATTCTATTTATCTATTATAATTTGCAAATAACTCAACGCCTTCTTTAATATCCCATTAAAGAAATTCCCGTAACATTTCCGTTACAAATTTGACTGTAAACATTATGTAACCCTTCACAGATTAGATAGGGTTTAATTAGCAATAACATAATAAAATTAACGTTTAAAAATACATCCATCACATGTGCATTAAAGATCGATAAGCACAATAATCACGAGATTAATTTTCTACGACATATTAATTGCCAATAAATACCATAAAATTTATGTCTTTTTAAAGTTACGTAACCAAAAAAAAAATAAAAACAAGTTGCGTGTCGATTGACACATTTTTTCCTCCTCCTCGTTTAATTAGGATTTTTTTTTAACAATTCACGATCGTAAATCTGTTCGGATAAATAAAGAGAAAAATTTACTCCTAAAACGTGACCAGCAATCTGACGCACCTGTCAAATAAACCGGAGAAGAGAGCGCTATAAAAGTACGCGCCAAAAAATCCAGACGCAATATAAATATTTAATTTTTACGTTTGTTTAATTACTACCTACCTACGTAGAAATGCTTATGTAAGATGTTTACGCCCTTGAAAAAAAAAAAAAAAATTACACACATCTGTATTACTTAGACCGAAATAAAATACAACGTTTTGTGTCTTTTTTTTGTAGCTAATTTTTCCATACTTAAATCATCATGAAATACTTACTCGATAGATAACTTAATAGATTAATCTGATCCTCTCCTGTCTAGCCGCATAAATCAAGATGACGATCTGACACTGAAAGATTCTGTATTTCACACTGATTACGAAAGAATTAATCAATCACCGTATATAATAGCTAGTCTTAAGTTTTGAACTGTCATTTTGACGTTTCGTATAGGAAACGTCAAAGTGACATTTCAATTAAATTTACTGGCGATTCCTATTGAAATTAATTTAAATTAGGAGGATTTATCTTGTTTTTATTATTAACGCGTTTATGAATTATAATCGAATGACCTCCTGGATCATAACCAGACATAACATGTTATACTATTCTTTTTTCTATTTGGATACTTTCGATTTAATTGTAAACGTCGTAAAAAACTTTAGAAATTTAGTCTTTCTGCCGTTGCTTACACTGATTTTTACCATGATTATTATGATGCCAACTGCATATAAATTAAATTTCCTATTAATCAAATATATATTCGAATCATCCAGTTTTTTTTATCAAATAGATTCGAAAAGCTAAGATATTAAATTTCCACTTCCTAAATTAACAATAAGTGAGCATTTTATTGTTAAAGATTTGAATTTTTAAAATGTCAAATTAAGAAATCAGTTTAACCACCGTCAAAAAAGCAAAATTTCTAAAGATTTCGAATCAACATGTCAATTTTGTCGACAGTTTTTTTTTGAACATTTAAAAAGATCAACTCAAAAAGAATAAATTAAATTATAACTTTCTAATTAATAAATATGTTGAATTTTAAGAACTGTCAAAGTATACAGTTTATGTGGTTGAAGAAAATCGGTGTGACCAACGTTAAAAAGACAAAAATATCTGAAGTTTTGCAGCTCAAATATAATCTTCAATTTCATAGGGCTTCTGTTTTATCTAAGGCTGGACGAAAGGTCCGTTAGCCTTTTATTCTTCTTACGATCGCGGCGCCTCTAAGCGCAGGGTCTGTAACAATCAAGGGAATTTTTGGATCTGCAACTGGACGACCAAATCGCGGCCGGATGCTAGTCTGCCATCGATAAGATCCTCCTAATCTCCACACGAGGAGGAGGTCTGTCGGGATCTAGCTCTCCCAAGTGCTGGATCAACGGGTTCTCCGACCGAGAGGCCCTCAAAAGAGTTCCCCTGGCCAGCGCCATCCCGTATTCGCTCAGCGGCAGGATGTTCAAATCTCTATGGATTTGGGGGAGAGGGAGGATTCCGTTTCCTGCGCATTGCGAATCTCCTCCGTCAAACGGAGGAGCTGAAAGTCGGTCGATAAGCCCTCTCGGAATCCAAACTGCTCATCAGGTAACAAGTTACCCTCAGTGATGAAGTCGCGCAGTCTCGAAAGAATTATGGATTCGGCGATCTTGGACAGGTTCGGGAGGCGACTTATCGGCCTAAAACTTGCTGGTGACGATGGATTTTTACCGCGCTTATGGAGCATGAGGACACTCGCATGCTTCCAGACGATCGGGAAAACGCAAAGACTCAGCATGGCATTCAGGATCAGTACCAAGATGTCAATGGCATTTGTTGGGAGTTTTTTGAGGGCAGTATTGGCTATCCCATCATCCCCGGGAGCCTTTCCGTTCCTCCGACGATCTATGCAACCTAGCACCTTTTCCCGACCGACTTCGGGGAGCGGATCACCGCGCATATTGTGAAATTCCCTAATGAAGAGGTCAACCTCACCGTGTAGAAGGCCGTATTGAGGTTGACCCTCCGCGCCACGGAACACAGCCTCTAAATGGTCCCCAAAAACAGTTGCCCTTTCAGATGCGGAGTGAGCCAAACCGGCCTCACCCCGAAGCGGAACACAACCAGTAGATCTCGCTTTTTTTTTAGAGAGCCGCCATAAGGAACCATCATTTGGCCGCCGACACACTGCGCCACCACTGTTTTTCTCTCAAATCCCTCAACTCAGATCGAAGACGCGCGGCAAGATGATTTGCCGCCTCGCAATCAGCAGGGCTTCTAGTGGTATGCGCCCTTTTTCTAGCTGTGCGCTAACGGCGAAGCAGATGCCTGAGGTCAAGTGGTAGCCACCTGTCGAGAGCAGGCGCGGAAGCAGATGTGGAGGTCTTAACGGCATTAGATATTATGCCGGTAAGGCGTTCTGCAGCAACTTCTAAGGAACAAGCTCCATCTGCTGGTGAACACTCCATGCGAACTGCTCCCAGTCCCACGGGACCCCGAAACAACACTTCAGAAGATTGTAACTCGCCGCCAAATGTAATAAAAATAGGGTTGTGATCCGACGAGAGATCAGGCGAACTCGCAACATGATGGTAGTCCCTTGGACAGAGCGGTAGGCTCGTCCGGGGAGTGCACCTCGACACCGGAGGACGAGAGAAAACGAAAAAGTTTTCTACCGAATTCATTCGTCGAAGCGCATCCCCAACCTTCAATCTGTCATGAGCTTTATTTAGTTTTAATTTCAAAATATTTTGTTTTTACATTAATCTTTAAAATTCTTTTCATCGCCTAATTAAATTAACGTAATACTATAATTCTTTCTATTAAATACTGCAATCGCTTGTTATTTTTTTTTAATTTGAGAAACATTATTCTTAATAAATCTGTAAAAATCCTTTTAAATATTATTCTACTTTAATTAAATAATCACTGTTGTTTTTTTTTTAACGTTTAAGCTTAATGATTTGGGATTTATTAGATTATATTTATGACAGTGTTTAAATCTTAAACGACTTAATCGAAAAGTTTCAAATATTTGCTTTTTCAAAGACCGTCATCATCATCGGATTATGAAGATATAAATACTCGAACGCCTCTATGTTTATGATGTTTCGAACGGAAGAAACCACCTGCGTCCTGCACCAATAAAAAAATAGTCTCGAGTTTGTACTTCGGAAAAATTTTTGGCTATAGAACGAACAACTCGTATCGAAAGTCGTAGTAGTAGGAGTTCTTCAGTGCAATTAATAACTTCCATCTTGTACAGTTCTCGTGTTAATCTAAATAAACAAACGACGGTGTCTCATGTCATTTATCTCGGTCCAGTCAAGACCTTTTTTCTCCTTCTATGTATAATCTAATACAACGGGATCTAATACGATGATGATTTGCAATCCGATACGTTGGATGAAATTACCGACATGAATCCGATAAGATCCGTTCGGGATTCGAGTTTTAGAGTTAAAAGATTAAGTGGGGGATTTACTCCGATGTAAGGTGTGATAATTGAAGGTATTTAAGTTGATTCTAATCTTTTTAAATATCTTAACACGATTTATAATTGTTTATTGTATGTATATGTGCGGCTCGACCTCGAAAGTGACTTTAGCGATATTAATTTATAATTAATTAATCGCCTGAAATCTCAAGTGGATACGCCCCTATTAACAAATATTTATTACGCACCTCACAAAATCAACGTTAGCATGTTTGAAAACGACTAAATATCGAGCGGAAAGTAATTTTTTACATCCCTAGGGCGGTAAAAAATACACCTTGACATCAATTTTCGCTCAAATCTCTTAAATTAATTTGACGTTTCTTCGATTTTGACGTTCCTCGATACAACCCGGAAACTATTACACGGCCATGTTTGCTTAATTTGACAATTCGCGTAATTGTGAAGCTTTAATCTTCAATTCAATTCAACTCAAAATTTGTGTGTTATGCAAACTTAGTGCACTCGTGACACAATACATTGTTTAATTGACTATCGCAGTCATTTAAGAGAAGTAAAACAAGAGTGATCGTTTATAACTGTTGTTTTGTTTTTCGATAAAAATTGCACTCAGTAAAAATATTTTTACTGAGTGTACACTTTAGCATTTTGATTTTTTTTAATGTCAAGTTAAAAAAATCAATGTGACAAATGTGACGTCACAAATACTAAATTTCTAAAAATGGCAAGTCAAACATGTCAAATCGAACACTGTATATTGTACGGTTAGAAACACGCAAAAATACGTTATATTGCAAATTTTTTGGAAGTTGAGGTGGGAGGAAGAAGGTGACCTATAATATAAGAGGTGCGTAGAAAATGTTGTCAAATTTGGCGGAAAAAAAAATATGAATTAATTAGTTCTAATCCAACACCCTGTATATGACAATTTTGCTATACAGCTTATCCGAAACCTATGTTCAATATTACTTTAAGTGAAAAACGCAGTACCTATATATGTATACAGGGTGTTCCATTTGAATTAACAACATTTCCTACGCACCCTTTATCCTTCATTGTTGTCCAAAATTTTATCAAAAAATACGCGAAAATTGGCGAAAATTTACATCTCAAAAACCGTTAATTCTTTTGACATTTTTCTCGTGTCTCACGATCTTTCCATTGTTTTTTTCATTACAAAAAATTTAAAAAAAGGCTCGTTTTCTCAAGATCTTTGAATTTTTTTATTTTTTTTTAATTAATTTTTTATCTAGATTCAAAATAAATTACAAAAAATTAAAAAAAAGGTCTCGTTTTCTCAAGATCTTTAAATTTTTTTAATTTTTTTAAATTTATTTTTTTATCTAGATTCAAAATAAATTACAAAATATTTAAAAAATATCTCGTTTTCCCAAGATCTTTCATTTTTTTTTTAATTTTTTGTAATTTATTTTGAATCTAGATAAAAAAATAAATTACAAAAAATTAAAAAAAAGGTCTCGTTTTCTCAAGATCTTTCAATTTTTTTAATTTTTTTTAAATTTATTTTTTTATCTAGATTCAAAATAAATTACAAAAAATTTCAAAAATATCTCGTTTTCCCAAGATCTTTAATTTTTTTTTAAATTTTTTGTAATTTATTTTGAATCTAAATAAAAAACAAAAGGAAATTTCTGCATAAAGAGTACCATACAAAAAATTCCTTTTGTTTTTTATCTAAATTCAAAATAAATTACAAAAAAATTAAAAAAAATGTCTTATTTTCTCAAGATCTTTAAATTTTTTTTATTTTTTTTTTAATTTATTTTTTTATCTAGATTCAAAATAAATTACAAAAAAATTTTAAAAAATGTCTCATTTTCTCAAGATCTTTCAATTTTTTTATTTTTTTTTTAATTTATTATTTTATCTAGATTCAAAATAAATTACAAAAAATTTTAAAAAAAGGTCTCGTTTTCTCAAGATATTTAAATTTTTTATTATTTTTTTTAATTTATTTTTTATCTAGATTCAAAATAAATTACAAAAAATTAAAAAGAAGGTCTCGTTTTCTCAAGATCTTTCAATTTTTTAAATTTTTTTTAAATTTTCTGTATGGTTCTCTTTATACAGAAAATTCCTTTTGTTTTTTATTTAGATTCAAAATAAATTACAAAAAATTAAAAAAAAATTCTCGTTTTCCCAAGATCTTTCATTTTTAAAATTTTTGTAATTTATTTTGAATCTAAATAAAAAACAAAAGGAATTTTCTGTATAAAGAGAACCATACAGAAAATTTCTTTTGTTTTTTACCTAAATTCAAAATAAATTACAAAAAATTAAAAAAAAATGTCTTATTTTCTCAAGATCTTTCAATTTTTTTTTTTTTAATTTATTTTTTCATCTAGGTTCAAAATAAATTACAAAAAATTAAAAAAAATGTCTCGTTTTCCCAAGATTTCATTTTTTTTGTAATTTTTGGTAATTTATTTTGAATCTAAATAAATTACAAAAAAATTTAAAAAAACGTCTCGTTTTCTCAAGATCTTTCAATTTTTTATTATTTTTTTAATATATTTTTTATCTAGATTCAAAATAAATTACAAAAAATTTTAAAAAATGTCTCGTTTTCTCAAGATCTTTCAATTTTTTATTTTTTTTTAATTTATTTTTTTAGCTAGATTCAAAATAAATTACAAAACAATTAAAAAAATGTCTCGTTTTCCCAAGATCTTTAATTTTTTTTAATTTCTGGTAATTTATTTTGAATCTAAATAAAAAACAAAAGGAAATTTCTGTATAAAGAGTACCATACAAAAAATTCCGTTTTTTTTATCTAAATTCAAAATAAATTACAAAAAATTTTAAAAAATGTCTGGTTTTCTCAAGATCTTTCAATTTTTTTTTTTTTTTTTATTTATTTTTTATCTAGATTCAAAATAAATTACAAAAAAATTTAAAAAATGTCTTGTTTTCCCAAGATCTTTCATTTGTTTTAATTTTTTTGTAATTTATTTTGAATCTAAATAAAAATTAAAAGGAATTTTCTGTATGGTACTCTTCATACAGAAAATTACTTTTGTTTTTTATCTAGATTCAAAATAAATTACAAAAAATTTAAAAAACGGTCTCGTTGTCTCAAGATCTTTCAATTTTTTTTAATTTATTTTTTATTTAGATTCAAAATAAATTACAAAAATTAAAAAAAAAATTCTCGTTTTCCCAAGATCTTTCTTTTTTTTAATTTTTTGTAATTTATTTTGAATCTACATAAAAAACAAAAGTAGTTTTCTGTATGAAGAGTACCATACAGAAAATTCCTTTTGTTTTTTATCTAGACTCAAATTAAATGATAAAAAATCAAAAAAAAAACTCAAAGATTTTGAAAAAACGAGATGTCTGTAATAGAGGATCATGGTATATTGATGAAAATAGATCGAGCATTAGGAGCGGATCACGTGATTTCGACCTTCCAGGTCTCATCAGCGTAACTCGAGAGAGATATTAAATTAAAAAAAACGTTGTGTTCATCTTCTTTGGTTCTATGAGTACTATTATAGTAGAAAATGCTTTTTGTTTTTCATCTAGATTCAAAATAAATGATAAAAAAATAGATTTCCACACATCAATTAAAAAACGCCATTCAACTATCTCTCTTATCAATCCAAGATATTGGATTTCAACGCGCATTAGTTAGCACCCTGTATATGGCTTATTACTTGTTAATATAAGTTGACTTTAGATTTGACACTAACGATTAATTAATGAAAGTGATACTTTCGAATAGGAAACGTCAAATTAGAAATGTCATAAAAACCGCAAATTACCAACTATTAAAATTTATATAAATTCGTGCTACAATTAAAGCTGATTTAAGCCAGAGATATAGAGTAGGGAGAATGCTCGTATAACCTGCGCGAATGTCTAATTTTGAAAGTCGCCATTTGTAACCTTCATACTACCAACTTACTTAGAATT
Organism: Holotrichia oblita; assembly: GCA_023690525.1. Taxonomy (NCBI): domain Eukaryota; kingdom Metazoa; phylum Arthropoda; class Insecta; order Coleoptera; family Scarabaeidae; genus Holotrichia; species Holotrichia oblita. The sequence continues at coordinate 193,993,561 of CM043017.1, forward strand.
CAATGTTGCGAACCATTAGTCATAATATTCCCTGTACAATAATGCTAGAAAAATAGAATACGTTTCTTTAAATCGCCGTTTTCGAATAGTTGTAGAATGCAGTGCATATCTAATTCAGTATTTCCCAGTGGGACTATAAATTGGCTCAAATTTATGAAATAATACATACGAAAGAATATTCAATAAGAGACGGTTATTTAAATATTATATTTCAATGTATAGTCAAATAATTATTGTAACAGTGAACTAGTTTTTTTTCTTAAAAAAAACGCTTTACAACGTGTACTTTTAACGTTATCATTTTTTCACAATTTATGTATTATGTCAATAGCCCCGAGACGCACTAAGTGTGAAAAATGTACGAAATAGGAAATTCTGCTTCTTATTTGGATTTTCTTCCTCTCATAGATGTTTTTAGTTTTGTATTTAGTTAGAGCGCATTGAGTTTTCACGAAATAAAAAGAAAAACTCAAATAAATAGAGTGATCTTCAACGTCTTAAAATAACGGTAGTATTATTTAAAAACAACAAATTTTTCTTATATTCTTTATTGATGATTAAATAAAATAAGTTTGTTTAATGCTTGCCGTACAGACGGACCTTGTATTCTGTCCGTATATTTCTTGGCTAAACTAAAAATCCGTATCCGTAAATATGCATTTACAATTTGTTTAATAAGAATAAAGGTATGTTTTTCCTCATTTGATGGAAAACTTAAACAATGATCCACCAATGTTGGAAATAATTGATCCGATGTAGCGTAAAACTTCTGAGAGATAATAATTGTAAAAGTACCTATGTAATTTTAAACGCGACTACAAATCTTCAATTTCAGAAACAAAACGCCAGATAACTTGGAGATAATATAAACAGACGAAAATTAAAAATGCGAATATACGACCAATGTTAAAACATCTGATTGTAAGATCAACATTTAGCTGCGCAGTGGTTTATGAGCACATTCCCTTCTCTTTTCTTTTATCTGATTATTGACTAGGGAGTATTTCATCTGCGGATTTACAACATTGAATTTGAAATATGTTGGTAGTCTGAAGGTTACAAATGGCGACTCCCAGTGTGTACATCAAAATTTGGATGCGCAGTGGGTTATGAGCGTTCTCCCTACTCTATATCTCTGATTTAAGCACGATTCATATTTACAAATGCTACCAAATTTAGTATCCACAACAATTAAAGGTATTATAGTCTGTATAAATGAAATATTTAGCGTTAATATTTAAGTTTTGTCGATGGAATTCATCAACTGTCAATATTAGTAAACGCCGTCATTTTTAAAGAGGCGATCGAATATGTACTACCAACTGCAAATAAATTAAACTTCCTATTTATAAAATGTCAATTTAAAAATCAACGAGAAGACTACCAGCTAACAGTTAACAAGCAGCGCTTTCTCATCTTTTCTATTACTTTCGCAGAATTCCTTTATCGCTCTGATGGCATCGCGATCTTTTATCATCATCGACAAGTCGAGCACCTCTTATCGATATACTGGTTTTACAATAATTGCATGCAGAATACGAACGGTAATGTGGCACCTGTCAGCAATTATTTCGCGAAATACTTTTACCTATATACATATATACATCTAGTAGACTTGAATGCGAGTGAAATATCTCAAGGCTAACCAGATAAGAGTCGAATATAAAACAAAAATTAATTATAATAAATTTCGTAGCACGTGTATTTAATTTACTACTAAAAAAAATTTAGTTTAAAAAAAAAAGAAACGAAAAGAATCCGTTGTTATTTACTCGAATAAACACACTTTTATTTTGGAACGGAAAAACTTTCGTCCGAAAATATTATAGAATTGATTGATGTGCTACGCAAATAAGTCTCCCGATCCTCCAGAAAATTACGCACGGATCGTTAAAAAAAAACAAACACACTCGAGGTGATTTAAAAAGAAAAAAAAATAAAAAGTCGAACTTTGGAAGAGGAATCTGGCAATAAGGAGAAACGTCAAGCCAACGTAAGCATCACCAGCAGACCTATAAAAATCTTTCGAGGGGGAGTCCGTGTTGGCTCTTCCAGATCCAAAATGTAATTAATATGTTGGTACATATATTAGATTGAGAGGGAAAGAGAGAGGTATCGCCCATCCCCACTAATGTAAAATCCACTATACGGTCGCGTTTGGATTGGTCGATCCTGCATAAAATCCTGTGGTGGTAAATAAGATTTAAAAACAAATAAAAATGAAAAAAATAAGTGTTTCTGTAATAATCTATTTCTAAACTGGATTTCGGACGTAATATCAACACATACACACACACGTGATAGTAAAAATATACCAGTCGAAATTAATGGATCTGTACTGGGTTATATTTAAAATTAATCGAAGATCGAAACTTTGTATCTTGTAAATACGACGTCCACGTTGCGTTTCATTAGCGGTACCTATTCCGTTTTGACAGTTCAAGACTTGTCAAGGTAAATTATCACGCAGATTTTATTAAAATTTATTTATATGGTAATATAATCGTTGCCTTTATATATATAAATAAATACATAAAATATACAACTTTTATAATTTATTACATTTAAGGAAATTGGCAGTACAAATTTTTTCATTTTAACACTGAACTGAAGTTGGTAGTACGCAGTTAGTTGATTGATTAGTAAACAAACGTCAACATGACATTTCGCTGTCGAATAATTATTATTAACATAATGATCGTGTGCAATGTTTTAAACTTTCGATCAAAAAAATTATACAAAAATATTTAAATTTATCAAACGAGCCCTAACATTATTATCCTAACTATTAGATCGTTAACTACCGCGATAGATATACAAATCACATCTGACCTTCTCCGAAGCTGTCATTCATAAATAATTCGTACGTCAAATTGACAAGCCGGAAATGTATTTAGTTTTTGAGAACTTTATTTTTCATTTTAAAAACAGAAAATGCTCTAACGAAACTGTAAGTATTTTATAACAAATTATTTCAACAACCAAACTTTTACCGTTAAAAATTACAGGAAAAAAAGATCAAAACGCTACAATAATACAATACACACAAATAATGACACTATAGTTTTGACATTATAGACATGTAAATGCAGTATGGACAACTCACGAATAAATATAATATAAAAATATCCTAGTTTTTAATAGTGTAGTGATTTTTTGCCACCAACATTCAAATTTTCCCCGAATAAACTGAACACAACTTGTCTTTTTATTATTTTTATTAAAAAACGTATATTTTACACAAGGAACATAAAACCGCACATAACTTCACTAATCTACATAACATAACTGTAATCCATCGACCATACGTGTCTCTTTCTAAACCTAACGCTTTTTAACACATTAGTGGCGGCAAATTTAAATTTAAAATAAATAAACCTACACAGTTCAAAATAATTATTTCAATAAGCGATAGGTATAATGAAGCTTAATTTATAGCGCTAGCCGTTTTACGAGGGTATACAGAAGAGACTTATGCTTTCTCAACAACACTGTCATTATTGTATATACAGGGTGAGGCATTACTGCGAGGAAGTCCAATCACTCCTGTATTATAAGAGAAATAAGAAAATGTTATTAAGATAAAAGTTGAAGCGCATCGGGGGCTATAACCTACAAATATTTTTAACTATACAGGGTGTCAAATAAAGATAGTAAACTAAACTTACTTTATTTTAAATGGAACATCCTGTATATTTTTACTGTTTACGATTCTTCTAGGTCTTACCTTAATTATAATATAGGGTTTTGCTATGTTATTCAGTTTATTTTAGAAGATATGGGAAGTATATGCCATTAAGATAGTTTGATGGTTCATTAAAGTATTTGACATAACCACTGACATTCCTGTCATATAAAAATTTGACAATAGTAAAATGGATACATTTAATTTGAAGTCCCACCACCCTCTCCTATCAATAGACTTTCGTAGTTAAAGTTGTTAGCCTGTATACTTTCATACTGTCATTTGGTTGTTTTCGTTTGCTGTCATTTTGTTTTTTCGTTTGCTGTCATTTTGTCGTTTCTCTGGTTGCATATTTTTAGATTACTGAAGCAGTATACCTAACCTTTACAGAATCTGTCAAAACAATTTATGTACAAGTTACTAGTTCGCGCTATCGTTGCCGCCAATTGAAAATTTTAGATAATTCACCCTTCACTTGACTTTGTTCACCCTGCCTACATACTTATTATTCTGCGTCCTGTCATCATACGTTTGCGGAAGTATCCATAACACGTCCTCTTGATTCTCACTGGTCGTCTACGACTGATCTTTCTCGTTTATTCCGTCGTAATTAAACATTAAGACACTCAAATCAAGATATTCAGATTTCTCTGTCATTCTATAAACTTATAGGAGTAAGATCAACGGGACTTTGTTTCGGGCGTAAATTATTTAAAACTCTTTTTGTTGATCTAAAAACATTATAACCTGATTCGTTATTTGCTTTATCATAAACAGGTGTAGACAAATATGACTTAGAAGCCGCTCTCACACGACATCATTTTACTATTTTTCTTTCGGACTGTAGAAATTCAAAATAGAAATTTACTGAATTCATGTTCGTTATTTTTTTCAGTAAAATAGTAAAATTTGTCAGTTAAGAAAAGGTTCTAAGGTTGGCAATATTGATGGATTACCAACTATTGATTGTTATTCTCGAAACAGTGGAAAAATAGCACTCCCCAGGGAGTAACTTTCACCGCTCACTCCTCGATACTACTCGTTACGAAAAAGTGAGAAAGTCAGCTCCAGAATAGGAACTATTGAAATTGTAGGAATTTTTTGACAATTCTCTTGAATTTTCCATTCCCTCAGATTCGAGAATAACCCCCCAGAAAGCATACATCGAACGGTTAGCGATAGATTGGTAGCACTGCCGTATGGATAAAGATCTTGCATTTATTTTATATCAACAAGAATAATATACAACATTATTAACCGATATACACAGTGAGTCGTTAAGAATGGGAAATCTGAAAACTGGGAATAGTAGAGCCTAAAATAGATGAGGATTGACCGCGGCATGCCTTATACAAATGTTACAGGGTGTTCAAGTTAATAATTTCATTTCTAAATTTTCCAATAACTCAGCAAGTTTTTATAGAATCAATTTGAAAATTGGTATTATTATGTTTTTCAGCATGACGAATAAGAATTTGACATCAATTTTAACGTTGCTCATAGGTGGCGCTGATTACACACTGTTGAATAGATAAATTGATGCTTATCTTTTTTGTGCCTGTAGAATCACATAAACTGAATCGAAAATTTGAACGAGCAACTTTTTTTACATAAAAAATACATATTGTTTGATGTTGATATCTTGATCCGTTTTCGAGATATTTGTCTTCTAAAGTTTCAATGCAGTTCGGCCTATTAATACAATTTTTGATTTTTAAATACGAAGCTCAGGTAAATAATAAATAATAACAAGAAATAATGCATAGGTATACACTAAATCATAGTTTATTAGTAGAGTTTTTTAATAGGCCTTACGGCCACGTAGTGTTCGCAAGAGGAAGTTATGACGTCTCTAGAGTGTTCATAGTAAAAAAAATAACAAACATGAAAATAATGACTTCTAAAATTAATTTGTCAAAAGGGTAACAAGTTGATACAACTGTCATATGTAATGCAAGTGCCCACGTATTATACCGGTGAATAATTTATTTAGAGCAACTACTCGAAATGTCCACCACCCACTTCAATCTTTTCTTAGAGATTTTCTAATGATACAAAACAGCCCTGCATTATTTCTGATTACATTGGCAGCTTCTTGAATTTTTTGAAGCAACTCAATTCTTTCCTTGTAGACTATATCCTTCAAACTAGACCAAACAGATAAATCTAGGGGGTTAAAATCTGGACTTCTAGGTGGCCAAGGAAATTCACTTCCACGACCAAACCATCGATGTGGAAACTGTTCGTTCAGATAATTGCGCACAGGCAGAGGAAAATGTGGTGGCGCTCCATTGTGGATAAACCACATGTTTTGTCTTAGTTCAAGTGGTACATCTTCTAGTAGTTCATTTAAATTTTGTTCAAGAAAATCTAAGTATAGTTGACCGTTCAGATTCGGTGGGAGTACAAAGGGACCAATAAAAAAAATCAGATATCATCCTACACCAAATGTTTATCTTGAACTCATGCTGGAAATGTCTTTCCATTATGGCGTGTGGATTCTCAGAATCCCACAAATGATTATTCCTCCAGTTGAAAACTCCCCGTCTAGTAAACATTGCTTCATCGGTGAAGACAACTTTGTCAAGTCCTCGTTCTGTTTTGTCTGTAAAAACTGCGAAAATCGTAGACGTGCCGCAGGATCCTGAGGTAATACATTCTGCACGGGAGTGAAATGATAAGGGTACAGTTTCTCTTTTCGTAAGATTCTATTGATAGACGTTTGACTTTTCCTGTCGCTGCACTTAAACGGCGAGTACTTACGCCTTGGTATTCGCTAACACGAACTAGAACTTCCTCCTCTCTTACCGAGATTGTTTTCGGAGCACCATTATGACGCTTAGGACGAAAACACCCAGTTTCTCCTAGGCGATTATAAAGATTTCTAAGAAGTTTATGATTTGGTGGTCTTCGATTTGGATATAATTCTAAATATCTTGGGATGCAGCAAGTCCATTAAAATCTGTTTGAGCAAAAACACAAACCATATCTCGCATTTCACTATTAGAAAAGTCATTATGCCGTGGCATTTTTTTTTTTACTACTTATTGTAGTACAAATGAAACAGAAAAAGATAAAGCTACTTGCTTAGTACTATACTCTTTGACACAAGCTTAACAAGCATAAATAATGATAGCTGTCAGATGCATTTAAGCCAACTTAGTATTTTCAGAAGAATAAGCCAACTTTGTATTTGAAGGACTAAAAATTGTATTAATAGGCCGAACTGCATTGAAACTTTAGAAGAAATATCTCGAAAACGGATCATGATATCAACATCAAACAAGTATGTATTTTTCATGTAAAAAAAGTTGCTCTTTCAAATTTTCGATTCAGTTTATGTGATTCTACAAGCACAAAAAAGATAAGCATCAATTTATCTATTCAGCAGTGTGTAATCAGCGCCACCTACGAGCAACGTTAAAATTGATGTCAAATTCTTATACGTCATGCTGAAAAACATAATAATACCAATTTTCAAGTTGATTCTATAAAAACTTGCTGAGTTATTGGAAAATTTAGAAATGAAATTATTAACTTGAACACCCTGTATCTCTTAAACGAGCAACATTTGTATAAGGCATGCCGCGGTCAATCCTCATCTATTTTAGGCTCTACTATTCCCAGTTTCCAGATTTCCCATTCTTAACGACTCACTGTGTATAAACATTATTACACAAGCCCAATGTCCTTTTAAGTGACATTACTTGTATTTTTTTCGTTAATATCCTTTTTCTTAGTGTCACCTCCCTGTTTTCTGTTGGAACAACCACTGCTTGTCTCTTTTCTTCTCGAAAAATCCATGCAATAAGATTAAATGTGGTACATTAACGCATATCGTATCGAAAATGATGGTAAAACGGCGATAAAACACGAAAGCACAAGACACAATACAATACGCACAAATGGTGACAGTTAAAATAGATTTTTTGACATTTAAAATCAATACCTTTCGCTGCCAACCCCTAACGCTTCAAGTTGATCACTTCAACGAGCTTTTAATGTTGACTAATATTCGCGGGAACGAATAAGTTTAATATCATTCGAGTGAATAATAGTCAATTGTATTCATTTCCTGAAAAGAATCATGACGTTAATATTTTTGACGTTTAAACCATTCAATTTATGACTTGTTTATCGGTTGCTATGACGACAGCTGTCGTTGTCATGGTAACCGACAAATATTGTCATAAAACTAAAATAGTTTGATATTAGAAAGTTAAATTTTCTAATTTAGAACGTTTTTATAGTATAGCCAACAGCAAAAAAAGGATAAATAAATAAATATAGACACAAAAATTCATTCTTTCTAAATCTCCAGGCTTTATTCATTTAGAAATGTTGTACAATACCCAAGCCAGACTTATTTATATCAAACTAATTGATGGATTACAAAATATTGACAGATAACTTTGAAGCCGCACTCACACAACATCATTTTACGAAAATGTATTACAGGAAACTGTTTGTTTCGACTCTTATTTTGTGAAAGATATTCTATTCTATTCGTATTATTTCTTAATCATTATCACCCAAGAATAATCTCCATACTGCAGAAAATACTTTCAAAACAATTAATACAGTAGACGTAGCACATAATACATATTATACAGGAGGTGTGATAAAATTAATCCTTCGCAAATATTACCGACACGAGTGCAATATCTTCAATGAGCCTTATTAACCATGCGATAATAATGTGCGCCAGCAGCCTTTTAAGTGGCATCAGCTAACGCACACATACATACTCTATATTATCTGAATTAATAAACTCGTTACAGCATTTATTTTATCACGATTCGAGTTTATCTCCGAAAGAAGAATTATTCGTCTCGACCTTTTACCCTCTATATTTACTGACTGAATAACATATTTTCATGTTTGCGTGTTATATAGTTGTTATTAAATAAGTTTGTAGTGACATAATAATTGGAATAATTCTTCTATTGTAAATAGGTATGTCGTTTTACGATTACAAATTTTAATGAGTAAATTGTAATTAAATCTAGTTTAAAAAGTGTTTTAAAACGAGGATTTTTATTCTAATATTAATAAAACTCATTTTTTACATTGTGAATTGGCTCTCGATCTGTCATAGGGATTGTCGATCATCGCTGTCACATTGACAGATAATATTCGAATTACAATAACCTCCAAAACTTAAAGACCGATTCAGGATGCGTCAATTTAGTTTAAATTTCGTTAAAAAAGCGATGCTTTTATAAATTTTGCGAAGCACCTTTCCATATTCATCAGCGTAACGAACGATAACTGGTCGTTCCATTATCGTTTCGGGCACCCGACGATTTTTTAACGAATTTTGCGTATAATTAAAAGAGCCATGCAATGATCTCGTGTAGACATTAAAGTCTGACGCCTCACCAATTTCATTGTTCGCAAAACTCGATTGCAAAACTTAATAACAAGAGCATAGAGAGAGAGAGTGCTATATTAAAGGAGTCTTTTGTTCGATATATTCCATGTTAATTCTCAATTAATTAACTCGAAACACACATTCTAGATTATGCAATCGTTTATATGAAAATAAGCCAAAAAAAAAGGAAACAGTGCAGAATTTAATTTGACAAATTCGAAGGACGTTTCTGTTTTGTTTTGTCTATCCGCAACGTACTACGTTTCCTTTGTAAATAAAACAAAGGAGCGAGATTACTCAGCATTTTCTATTTTATTTCCGAAGTATCATTTTTAGTATCTGCGCGGACTAAATTTAACCCAGATCTTATTTTCGTGTCATGTATAATGAGATATTATTAAGATGATCGAAAACATAAATTGATATTTCGCCAAAAAAAAATGCCCTCGTTTTTTTTGTTGTCTTCTTTTGATTGGTTTGCTTTGCAGATCTCTTATACTTTCTACCTAAACCTACATTAACTGTTTTCTTTATTCTCTACATTAAGCATTACATTTCTACAATCGAACTAACAGAAACACACTAATAAAAAAAGCAGGACAATTCATATAATTCGTTACTTATATCTATACTTAATTAAATGTCATTTTGACAAGTACATAATAATAAAATAAGATAATAGATGTCGTTGTTTTAGTTTCATGTCAGTTTATATTGACATTGGAGCTCTCATTTTTTGTATTGCCAAATCGTTCTATCATCTGTCATATGAATTGTCAAACGTCGCTGTCACATTGACAGATAATATAATTACATTGATAATTGTATCACGAGGATAAATTTTCCACAACAGACACTGTGAAGATCAGAGAAGATCATAAATGAGATCTAAACATGTTGCAAAAGCTGTTTGTAATTGTAATTGTTTTACTAAATTTCATGCTTTATAAGAAACTACTTACCTACTTAAGGACCTTGTTTCACTTATAGATACTTTATTGTATCGGCTCGGAATGTAACAGCGTTTGAAGTGGATGCCTTTTTATTGTTTTAAAGCAATTTCGCGTTCAATTCAGTCACAGTTTCACTTTATACCTTAAATAATACAGAGTGATTTTAAATGATTGACGACAATTTGAATTTCCCGCCTTTTTTTATCCAGTTGGCGATTTGGTTTTGAATTCCTTACCAGTGGCGTATGTAATAGATTTTGGACGGGTGATAAAATATCGATAATCAATCTAAAAAAATCAATTTATATGTGAAGACGAAGTCGATGAGTATTATTTCTTAAACCCCCAAATAAGATAAAAATCGAAAAGAATTAGATCGTAACGTGCCATGAACTGCATGAGGTGGTGATTCATCTTCTTGAAAATAGCTCCTTCCCCCCCCCCCCCCTACCAACTTACCAGGAAAATGACACTGATAAGTAACAGCTTTAAAAAAGAACAGGTTAGAAATGGAAACGAAAGATAATATTAAATAAAATGAAAATAAATAACGAGTTGCACAGGACGTTGATAGATAGCGACACTGGCCACTCTGAACACGTCAAATCCTTCATAATCCACAACGTCATCTTTTTATAATCACTCTGTATAGGCACTAAAAGGAAATCGTAATCTTAAATTTTGTTTTCATTTTGCATACCAAATAAGCAACAAACTATCATCATCTCTTTCCGACAATGATATTATTTTTTGTGATTCTGTTGCCATGGTTACACAATGTATACATTTTGATTAATGTCATTTGAATTGTCAGTTGCATTAAGATGTTCCTGCCATCTGGTATCAATAATGACACTTTTCATTAAACGTCAACTTATTTTTGGCTAAACGTCAACTTGACATTTTTCGCTTGTATATTACCACCTGGGGGAATGGAAATGTGCTGAAATGGAACTTCTTCTGTAGAGATGACTTTTCATTTTTATTTCTACATACTAACAAGTATGCTATTAACAGATAGCGACACATCAAAATTGTGTCTGCCTTGGTGCTGGTGCACAACGATGTGAACACCTTTTAACACATGGAAATCGTTTTCAAGGTCATCAAAATCTAGATGACACTATCTAGATGAGGTTTTCATAGCAAATTATTGCTTTTAATTTTTCTACGTCTAGTGAGGTTCAACTTTAAGATATGTACGTCGGAATCAAGAGGCTTTACTTTACAATTATTACTTTAAACAAATCATTTTAATACTTCTAAGACCGGATGACATTCAAATCAAAATAGCTTCCTCGCAAAATCGACGGTTCTCGATCTGTCAGATATGGATTGTCAATCTTAGCTGTCAGATTGACAGATAATATTTACATCACAATAACTTTCAAAATTTATAAAGATTGGTTCCCACGATGCGTCAATTAAGTCGAAATTTCGTTAAACGTCAAAGCAACTTTAAGAGTATAACATAATGTTGAACTGAAATTTAAATCCTAAATAGTTAAAATTTTTGGAAAGTTACAATATACAGGATTTGGCAAATATTCCAGGACGTCATCAGTTGTCAAAAAAAAAAAATCGTAATACTTAAAATTGTTGCTTATTATAAATCCTCAAACATTGTGTTAACCAAGCGGATTAGTACGCTCAACACGGTCTATTACGCCCATTTTTATTACTATTTGAGAGGGTGACAAATTTGACGCTTTTTTGACAGCTAATGACATCACTCGTTTATTGCAGACATAAAAAAATAGTATAAATTGTGCCGTACAGAACATTTGGCCCAACGCTGTATACATTTCGAATAATGTCGATTACTAGTGTCAAACCCCAACTGACAGATATCATCCAAATCAAAATGGCGCGCAATAAATGTCAATGTGACATTTTGTTGCTAAACGTCAACTTGACATATTTCGCTAAACGTCAACTTGACATATTTCGTTAAACGTCAGCTTGAGATTTCGCGCTAAACGTCAATTTGACATTTTTTGTCTTAAACGTCAATTTGACATTTTTTCATTAAACGTCAATTTGACATTTTTTCGTTAAACGTCAATTTGACATTTTTTCGTTAAACGTCAATTTGACATTTTTTCGTTAAACGTCAATTTAAGATTTTTCGTTAAACGTCAATTTGCAAATTATTGTTTGCAATTTATTATTTGAGAAATTAGACCAACCCCTTTTTTTCCCTTCTATTTGCGAATATCTACTCACACGAGTCATCACGTTTGATTTAAATAAATTGGTATTTAATTAATTGCTGTTTTATTGACGTACAAGTGGAAATATTTCAGGAATTGAAAACTAAACGTCAATTTGAAATTTTTTGTGTTAAACGTCAATTTGACATTTTTTGCTAAACGTCAATTTAAGATATTCCGCTAAACGTCAACTTGACATTTTTTCGTGAAACTTTAATTTGACATTTTTTGTTAAACGTCAATTTGTCATTTTTTGCTAAACCTCAATTTAAGATTTTTTGCCAAACGTCAACTTGACATTTTTCACTAAACGTTAATATAAGATTTTTCGTTAAACGTCAATTTGACATTTTTTCGTTAAACGTCAATTTGCCAGTTTTGCTGAACGTCAATTTAAGATTTTTTTGCCAAACGTCAACTTGACATTTTTCGCTAAACGTTAATTTAAGATTTTTCGTTAAACGTCAATTTGACATTTTTTCGTTAAACGTCAATTTGACAGTTTTGCTGAACGTCAATTTAAGATTTTTTTGCCAAACGTCAACTTGACATTTTTCGCTAAACGTCAATTTAAGATTTTTCGTTAAACGTCAATTTGACATTTTCTCGTTAAACGTCAATTTGACATTTTTTTGTTAAACGTCAATTTGATATTTTTTGCTGAACGTCAATTTAAGATTTTTTGCCAAACGTCAACTTGACATTTTTCGCTAAACGTCAATTTAAGATTTTTCGCTAAACGTCAACTTGACATTTTTCGTTAAACGTCAAAGTCGAAAATTTTTTGTAATAAAACACTGTGTATATTATTGCTTATTATAAATCCTCAAACATTGTGTTAGCCAAGCGGAGTTAGTACGCTCAACACGGTCTATTACGCCCATTTTTATTACTATTTGATAGGGTGACAAATTTGACGCTTTTTTGACAGCTAATGACGTCACTCGTTTATTGCAGACATAAAAAAATAGTATAAATTGTGCCGTACAGAGCATTTGGCCCAACGCTGTATACATTTCGAGTAATGTCGATTACTAGTGTCAAACTCCAACTGACAGATGTCATCCAAATCAAAATGGCGCGCAAATAAGATCGCAAAATTATCTTCCATATACCATAGCTTGATTTTCATCTTTTCATTTTAAAGGGGGAGGAACAAAGATTTGATTGCTAACGATGTAACGTTAAAGTGTAGATCTAAACGTTTATATAAGAAAAAGCTATTTCCGAAGCTACCTTGAATGCAATCTAAACAGAACGTATACGCACAAGTTTACCATAAAATATCTCTAATTTAAGAAAACAGCTTCCCAAAGATTGAAAACGGTTTTTTTTTTTTCTCCAGAGCCGATTGACGTCAACGAGTGACCCATCTATAATAAATCCGTGGGTGTATAATATCGAAATCATCTGTTAGCTACGATATTACGTATAAATTCTGAAGACAAGTTATGCATATATATTATAATAACACCTACGACCGTTTAAAAGATTACATAACCAGTAATTTAGACCATAGTCGTCGTATTTGAACAACTCCTTATCACGTCTCTTATCATGTTAATAAAGCGACGAAATAAGTACATTCACGTACGCCAATTTATCTTTACAAGGTGCATTTTATACGATTTACGACGCTTTTAAATGTTTTACGCTCGGAAATCAACATGATTCCTGTCGATTCCCCTGGAGAACCTTGAAGAAACTCAGATTCGAAGTTCGGCCGCTCAAACTTCGAGCTTTCTATTTCGATATCGGAGTGTGGCGCTTACGTAATAATGGCGCTTTTCGGATAGGCGCGTGACCAACCGAATAACAATTTTTTAAGTTTCATGCCAACCGAAACGTTTAAATTTCGGAATGTTTACAGATATCTAAGTGATGATTGGTTATATTTAAAATAGTTTTCGGAGAAATAGTTCTTTGATATTTATAATTAAAGGAATATATTTTAAAATTTCATATACATATGTCACGATGACATTGACACTAATGACAATTTTCCAAAAAAAAAAACATGTTTACGAAATATAAAATTTGTTGTCTCTGTCTGAGGGAATAAATGGGACTAATTAGGAGTAAAATTGTCGAATTGACCCTTACACTGGTTGATATTTACCGGTAATTAAAACTAGATAGCTGACAGTTACTGTTCATGTTTAGGTACCTACAATGTTAGGTTGGTAAGTGTCGCACTTCAACACTCTTCAAAAGACGCTGCAATGGTTGAACGCAGTGCACCATTTTCATTTAAAAAGTGTGTGTTTTGTCCTCCTGTTCACCTGGGAAGCCATTTTCTAAAAAAATAATCGAAATTCTGATTGATGGCTATTCTTTTTTTTACCGGAACGTGGTAAAAATGTTTGTTTCTGGATGAATTTTTGAATTCCTTCGCTAAACGTCAATTTGACATTTTTCCCTAAACGTCAATTTAAGATTGTTCGTTAAACGTCAACTTGACATTTTTCTTTAAAACCTCAATCTTTCAATTCCTGAAATATTTCTACTTGTAGGTCAATAAAACAACAATTAATTAAATATCAATTTATTCCAGAACATAAACGTTAATCTGAAATTTTTGCTAAGCGTCAATTTGACATTTTTCGCTAAACGTCAATTTAGGATTTTTGCTAAATGTCAACTTGACATTTTTCACTAACCATCAACGTGACATTTTCGCTAAACGTCAATTTGACATTTTTTGTCTTAAACGTCAATTTGACATTTTTCGCTAAACGTCAATTTAAAATTTTTCGCTAAACGTCAACTTAACATTTTTCGTTAAAACCTCAATCTTTCAATTCCTGAAATATTTCTACTTGTAGGTCAGTAAAACAACAATTAATTAATATCAATTTATTCCATAACATAAACATCAACTTGACATTTTTCGCTAAGCGTTAATTTGACATTTTTCGCTAAACGTCAATTTAGGATGACATTTTTTTGTTAAACGTCAATTTGACATTTTTTTGTTAAACGTCAATTTGACATTTTTTTGTTAAACGTCAATTTGACATTTTTTGTTAAACGTCAATTTAAGATTTTTCGCTACACGTCAACTTGACATTTTTTCGTTAAACGTTAATTTGACATTTTTTTTAAACGTCAATTTGCCATTTTTTACTAAACCTCAATTTAAGATTTTTTCCCAAACGTCAACTTGACATTTTTCGCTAAACGTCAATTTAAGATTTTTCGTTAAACGTCAATTTGACATTTTTTCGTGAAACGTTAATTTGACATTTTTTTGTTAAACGTCAATTTGTCATTTTTTGCTAACCCTTAATTTAAGATTTCTTGACAAACGTCAACTTGACATATTTCGCTAAACGTCAATTTAAGATTTTTTGCCAAACGTCAACTTGACATTTTTCGCTAAACGTCAATTTAAGATTTTTCGTTAAACGTCAATTTGACATTTTTTCGTTAAACGTCAATTTGATTTTTTTGCTGAACGCCAATTTAAGATTTTTTGCTAAACGTCAACTTGACATTTTTTCGTGAAACGTTAATTTGACATTTTTTGCTAAACCTCAATTTAAGATTTTTTTCCAAATGTCAACTTGACATTTTTTGCTAAACCTCAATTTAAGATTTTTTTCCAAATGTCAATTTGACATTTTTTCATTAAAAGTCAATTTGATATTTTTTGTGTTAAACGTCAATTTGACATTTTTTGCTAAACGTCAATTTAAGATATTCGCTAAACGTCAACTTGACATTTTTTCGTCAAACGTTAATTTGTCATTTTTTGCTAAACCTCAATTTAAGATTTTTTGCCAAACGTCAACTTGACATTTTTTGCTAAACATCAATTTAAGATTTTTTGCTAAACGTCAACTTGACATTTTTCGCTAAACGTCAACTTGACATTTTTTCGTTAAACGTCAACTTGACATTTTTCATTAAACGTCAATTTGACATGCCTCACTACACATCAATACGATGATGATAAATGGGGCCGAGAGGACGAGACATATTACAAGTACCCGACAAACAAGACGACGTCATCTCTGAGAGAAAAAATGACTATATTATGTCATAGTCTTACTACTGTACATACATCATTTTAACGTCATAAGTTGATGAATAATTAACATATTTATGATTAGAAATAAATTTTTGGCCGATGTAGTATTTATTTCTTTTCAACTGATGCGCAACAAACAAAATGACGTTATTTTGACATTTAATTTTTTTTAATTAAATTTTGATATTTAACCTATAAGGGGGTGTAACGGGAAGTCCAACGTGCTTCTCATCAAGTCGTAGTAGTAATTGTGGCAGTATACAGGGTGGCTAGATAAGAATGCAAAGTGCTGTATTTCTGAAATTATTCGTCGTAGAGAGCTGCGGTAAAAATTTTTATTACTAAAGCGGTCAAAAGAAGACGGCGGAAAATATTTTCAGATTTCCAAAATGGTCGCCAGGGAGCGTAACCGGCATCTTAAACTTTTAAAGTGATTTTTCACTGAAATCCACACACTGATTTTAACAAACTTGGTCTCATTGGAAAAAACACTTATTGTTCCATCAAACCTAACTTACCTGTGATGTGTCTTATTCGTAGCCTGAATAGCGTTATTTATAGAAAATTATCACGAGAATGACGAATAATCACCATAACAGCACCTAAAAATGACGTCAGATTGTTTTGCCGCGTATGATATATTCTAAAAAGAAGGAAGATAACAAATTGCATCGGTGAAAATCGACAAAACAAACGCGACATAATCAAGTATGCATTTATAATTTATTATGACGTGTTTCTGACGTTGTTTCGACGATACGAAAGAAATAATCAACGCAACGTAGTTGTGGGGGCACTTTTTTATGCAGAATGGAAGTATGTTCGTATAATATCATCTAATATTGATGTACGCGTGGTATTTGTGAAGAATCAGCTGAGTTACTGATGTTAAAACAACCTATAAAAACAAATTATAATAGAAAACGATACTGTTTTGTTAGATAATATTTTTCGAGGTCCGCATTAGAACCGGTCTTTGTTGGAATTCTAAAAAGTTCCGGCTTATATTTGTTCTGATTCTAATTACTTTATAAGTTATGTAAATCGTTAGAAGAAAGTTGATCTATTTTTTTTTTTAATTTTCAAGGAAAAATCCTACTTTACGAAAATAACTGTGTCACGACATCGCATCGGTAGCATAGCATTAGTTGCGGCTTGTGGTATACTTAGATAAAACGTTAAATAAATAAAGAACTGTGTGTTAATTTCAAGGTCACCGGTTAGTTAATACACAAAATCTAATTTGATTTCAAATTAGAGCAATTTAATCGAACTAACGATACTAATCAGGGTGCTATATTAGAACTAAAACGTCCTAATTCGATAATTCAATTCTAACACTTTCAATTTCGCTCGCCGGCGTCGTAGTAATACACACGATAAAAATGCAAATTAATTTTTTTACTAATTTGAATAAAATGTCGTCTAATAATAATAATTTTTTTTGTCGCATATTTCAGAGTAATGAATTAAATCGATTAGAGGAAGCTAGCAGAAAAAATCACCCGTTACAATCATGGTTCAAGGCGTCCTGAGGATATACGGGAATGCGTCCAGGAGCAACATACGTTTGCTGTTGGAGAAATCGGGAACGACCACCTGTTCCAGATGCAAGATGACGATCACGAACGGACCCACCAGATGGTTATCCACCCACGTTTCGCGCAGGCTGTTGCAGAAGGAGGCCGCTAAGGTCGAGAAGAAGATCGCCGGGATTCCCTACAAACAATTGACGATCGGTGTGCCGAAAGAAGTGTGGAAGAATGAACGGAGGTACGTCAAAATTTCTTCTTCCTCTTTGGTTCTTTGTAATTATCATTATTATCGTCTGTTTTTTCGATTAGATTTTTAAAATCATTTGACTAGGTTTGTAATTTTTAAATTTAAATTTCCCGCCTAAAAAATCCGGTTGGCAACACACACGAAGTTAACCTCAGAATAAAACCGGTTTTACACGATCACATTTTGTTTTGACAACAAGTTGGAGAGACAAACTTCCGGATAATTGTCATCAATTTTAAGAAACGACGTTGTACCTTTTCAATGATTAATTGAAGATAATTGAAGGTAGTAAAAAAAAAATTGATGTCCACGTCCTTAAGACAAAACTCACCCAACATATTTTAGAAACAGAAACGCAGAGGTCGGCTATCCGAGACGCAAAACTTAAACAAGAATCGAATAAGACGCCGAGGTCAGTAGGTAAACTGTGCGCCTATCACCGCAGTCACTCGTCGTGGACACGCTGTATAAGTTTTGACAGCTAAAACCTGTCAAACTGTCATAATTATGACAATTTACTGGTTTGTGTCCACGACGAGTGACTGCGGTGATAGGCACACAGTTTACCTACTGAGATCTTTCAGCAGACCACCATTGCATCATAATTCTGCAAGCGAACTAAATATTTAATCGACGCTTCTTCGTAGACGTCGGTAGATGAGTGCTTCGATTCTCGATGATCATGAACGAAGATCAAGAACAGTATTGGAGCCAAAAGCGACTCTTGTGGCACTCCATCGGAGACAATCTTGGAAGAGGAGGATTGTCTTCAATCACAAATTCTTTTCAGGTACAATTTTCCAATTTTTAAAACAATTTTTACCAAATAGGATCTTTGCCGGAATCGTTTTCAGTCGCAAATCTTCAGATTTTTTTCTAATCACTTATTTTTCAGTCACAATAATATTTCGACCCAACCACAGTGATTTATCATTAATATGTTTGAGCCACAAAGTTTTGAGTCACAATCTTCTTCAGTCGCACATTTTTTGACTTTCTTTCTATCGCAATTTTCTCCAATTACAAAATTCTTGAAGCAATTCATTGCGACGATCTTGCTCTCTCTCTCTCTCCAGAGATAAGCCGTTGGCTCCTAAGCCCTTTTGTCTTCCTTGAATAACCAGTGCTAACTATGAATATAATTATTATATTCGCCATCACAAGTTGACAAGCAGTTGGAGAATTCCTTTAGTGATCTCTTAAACACTTTGAACTTGTCAACTATTTCTTTCGGAAGAGTCTCTTCTTCGGGGAATCTCAGCATCAGCTCCGATTTGTTCCAGGCTACCTGCTCCTCCTACATGGTGTGGCATGTGTTTCCTGGTGATAGTCAGTGATGGTACGTTCAGAATCGTGTCGGTGATCACTGCGTAGTGATCTTTTCCCGTTCTCTACATTTTAGAAGGAGCGTTCAGTTCTTGCCAGGACGGAGATGCAGCGATATCGAACTCGTTATATCCAAATCCAACCAGACCTACAGGAAGTTTCCGTTCAGGTCTCTAAACACGAACGTGTGACCTGCCAGTGCTGCGATTCTCCTTATATCCAAGACGTTGATTGCTTGATGGGTTGGCCAGCTTTCCAAATTGTTGTCCGGTAGGCAAAACTCCCAATACTTGATGCACACCTCTTTGCTAGTCTTGCCAAGACTCGGAAATCCAAACGAGAAACTGAGTGAAGTCGAGATTGTTTAGTTCTGGATTCGCGTTCCAGGTGGCGCTGGCGCTGAAGGATCTTGAAGAGCGAATATCTAGAGATTTAGAGGGCAGAGCAAGCTAACATCAATGATGCTCTGTTTAAAAGATAACTGAGAATCGAACAGCACTCCACACTAAAGTAGTGGTTTCAGAACGCGTAAGATTTCTTTGCAGGTTGAAACAGTCTGACGCAGAAATAAATTGTGTTAAAGATCTCGAAGATTTGAATTTCCCGCTTTATATTTTAGGTATTATCTCACGCCTACATGTTTTTCTTAAATAATGTCAAAATATTTGACAATCGATAGCGGAAATGGAATGTTGCATAATGTGATCATGTTCTGTTTTCAACCAATAGGAAATAATTTATTTGGATCTGTTCAGAATTTTGTCTCTCTCTCTACTTTTAGTTTACAATCTAGACATGACATCGAACTGTGTTGCCAACCTCTCTCCCTCCTCGTACTACCAATGTTTAAATTGTAAAGTTTCAAACTACATCAAAGAATGCCAACTTTCCTAGCATCACTAGCGCCAAAACGATCGGTGTGGAACTTAATATTTGCCCTTGAGCACAGCTTTAGCAGCCAAAAAAAGTAAAACTTGAGCGTACTTTCTACGTGAGTGACTCACAACTGTTTCTTTTTTCACCCACCATTAATGTTTTCAATCTTCGATTAAAATAGATTCTCAATTAAAGATTAAAAGTTGACAATTACGCCAACTGTCAAAATATGGGAAGATGGCGGCCGGCTAGCTTCCGTATTCTACACGGAGAAACGTCAAAACCGAGAAATGTCAGGTTAATAAGCATCTACTTTAAAATTGTGACGTGATTGCGCACATTTTACGACGTAAGGAGCATTTTAAACATAAATATTAACATTTTCATGCATCGATAAATGTTAATAACAACGATGTGGACACCATTTCCCACCTCGAAATCCGTCTTCAAGGTCATCAAAATCTAGATGACGTTTCCGTAGCAAATTCTTGCTTTTTATTTTTCTACGTTTAATGAGGGGGTTCAACTTTGAGATACGTCCAAATTTATCCCAAAATTACAACGTATATGATGCTTCGATCGGATACGGTGGCGATTATGGTTTATAACGCTATAGGGCTGTGCGATTGAATCTGCTAGATCTGTCCCACCACCTCTTTTAGTTCACAAAATAGTCAATTAACCATAAACGACATTAAAATCAGCAGTGAATTGTCCAGAAAATTCAAATTAGCGACAATTTAATTTTTAAAACAACTCTGAAGTTAGCTCAATATATATTAGTCGTAAAATTATTTATGTTGGTAGACATGTAATACAGATTCAAATTTGACAATTCAAATGACATTACATAGTAACCATGGCAACAGAATCAAATCGACGAGGGAAACATACGAGGGGCATCTAAAAAGTGTTTTTTGTTACTTTCAGAGTTGCTTTGACCCCCACCGTCGTCGCCATGTTAATCAAGAAAGGTTTCGCCGTGAACGTGGAGGACAACGCCGGCGTCCAAGCGATGTTCAGGAACGAAGATTACGAGAAGGCAGGCGCAAAAATCGTCAACACTAAAGACGCCTTCAGCTCAGGTATGACGCTCTCGCCGTTCGCGCCGTCGAACGCTCATTTATCATCGTTATTGCGCAGATATCGTGCTCAAAGTTAGACAACCGACGGACGCGGAAGTACCTAATTTTAAAGAAAACAGTACGCTTATCTCATTCCTATATCCCGCTCAGAATAAATCATTGGTGGACCAATTAGCGCAGAGGAAAATCAACGCTTTTGGTAAGAAGAAAATTCCTAGTTTTTACACAAAATAATGACATATTATGTCAAAAATGACAGATATAAAATGTCAAATCTGACATATATCACCTTTCTAATATCAAATTTGACATATATCAGCTTTGAAATGTCAAATCTGACATATATGACCTTTCTAATGTCAAATTTGACAAATATCAGCTTTGAAATGTCAAATCTGACATATATCACCTTTCTAATGTCAAATTTGACATATATCAGCTTTGAAATGTCAAATCTGACATATATCACCTCTCTAATGTCAAATTTGACACATATCAGCTTTGAAATGTCAAACCTGACATATATCACCTCTCTAATGTCAAATTTGACATATATCAGCTTTTAAATGTCAAATCTGACATATATCACCTCTCTAATGTCAAATTTGACATATATCAGCTTTGAAATGTCAAATCTGACATATATCACCTTTCTAATGTCAAATTTGACATACATCAGCTTTGAAATGTCAAATCTGAGATATATCACCTTTCTAATGTCTAATTTGACATATATCAGCTTTGAAATGTCAAATCTGACATATATCACCTTTCTAATGTCAAATTTGACATATATCAGCTTTGAAATGTCAAATCTGACATATATCACCTTTCTAATGTCAAATTTGACATATATCAGGTTTGAAATGTCAAATCTGACATATATCACCTTTCTAATGTCAAATTTGACATATATCAGCTTTGAAATGTCAAATCTGACATATGCTAGCTCTTAAATATCAAATTGTTGTATTCAACGTTTTTTTTAAGCGATGGACTGCATTCCTAGAATAACGAGAGCTCAAGTCTTCGACGCTCTAAGTTCGATGGCTAACATCTCGGGATACAGGGCGGTCATCGAGGCCGCTAACCATTTCCCCCGATTCTTTTCAGGTGAACCCCATCCTAACCTACTCGATTAAATGTAATTTTAATTTAAAATAATAATTTAGGTCAGATCACCGCTGCCGGTAAAGTACCGCCGGCGAAGATCCTCATTATCGGCGGTGGCGTGGCCGGATTGGCTGCCGCCGGTCAGGCTAAGAGTATGGGCGCTATCGTCCGCGCTTTCGACACGCGTTCCGTCGTTAAGGAGCAGATCGAGTCGATGGGAGCCGAATTCTTAACCGTCGAGATCAAGGAGGAGGGCGGCACTTCCGGTGGTTACAGTAAGGAGATGTCGCAGGAGTTTATAGATGCCGAGCACGCCCTCTTCGCCAAACAAGCTAAGGACGTTGATGTCATCATTTCGACAGCTCTTATTCCGGGAAAGAAAGCTCCAGTACTGATATTGAAGGTTAGATTTTTGTTGAGGATAAAATAAATTTTAATTTTACCGTTTGTTTCTTTTGTTTCTGGTATAGGAACACGTGATGTCGATGAAACCCGGTAGCGTGCTCGTCGATCTAGCGGCTGAAGCCGGCGGAAACATCGAAACGACGAAACCTGGCGAGATATACAAGTTAAACGATGTTACCCATATCGGTTTGACCGATTTATCTAGTAGGCTGCCGACGCAGAGTTCGACGTTGTACGCCAATAATATTTCCAAATTTTTATTGTCGATGGGTAAGTTACTGAGATATATTTGAAATATTAGAGCGCTGAGGTGTATTAAAAAGGCGGGAACCGGAATATTCCCCGACTACAATTCCCCGACAAACAATTCCCCGACAAACAATTCCCCGACAAACAATTCCCCGACAGGAAAATTCCCCGACAATAACAAATTTTTCTTCCCACTTTATCTCGACTTAGAACGAATAGCATTACACTGGCGTGTTTAGAATTTTTTTTTTCCATAATAGAAGTCTTGTCCTCTTTTCTTTTGTTTTTATATACAGGGTGTTTCACAATATATGCGCAAGACTTCAGGATGCAATAGTTTGTTCAAAAATTTGAAAAAAAGTTTCTATCAACTTACCCTCTAAAACGAATCATTTTCGAGATACAGGGTGTTGAAATTTAATTAAAAAAAATCGTTTTTTGCAAATACATATATCCGGAACCATATCTCGAAAATGGCACATTTTAGATAAGTTGATAGAAACTTTTATTCAAATTTTTTGACAAGCTGTCACATCCTGAAGTCCTGCACATATATTATGAAACAGCCTGTATATAAAAAACAAACTTCTATTATAGAAAAAAAAATCACAAAAACCACGCTAGGGTAATGCTGCTCGTTCTAAGCCGAGATAAAGTGGGAAGAAAAATTTGTTATTGTCGGGGAATTTTCCATTCGTTGAATTGATTGTCGGGAAATTTTACTGTTGGGAAATTTTCCTGTCGGTGAATTGTGGTCGGGGAATTTTCTATTCCTTGAATTGCTTGTCGGGAAATTTAACCTTCGGTGTAGTTTCCTGTCGGGGAATTTTCCACTCGTTGAATTGTTTGTCGGGGAATTTTCCTGTCGGGGAATTGTTTTTCGGTGAATTGTGGTCGAGGAATTTTGCATTCGTTGAATTGTTTGTCGGAAAATTTTACTGTCGGGGAATTTTGCTGTCGGGGAATTGTGTGTCGGTGGATTGTAGTCGGGGAATTTTTCATTCGTTGAATTGTTTGCAGGAAAATTTTACTGTCGGGGAATTTTCCTGTCGGGGAATTGTAGTCGGGGAATTGTTTTTCGGTGAATTGTGAACTCTCAAATTGTGGAAAACAGCTTTTTCCCCATTTTGACAGTTTACGATAATACATCCTCGAATTATAAAATCACTACTCCGATTCATATTAACTGTCAAAGTACGTAACAGCTATCATATTGTAAAAGCGTTTATTTTTCACTGTTGTGTCATAATGATTAAAAAAAAAAATTCGACAGCCGTCAAAATGTAAAACAAAACAAAAACAATTACTTTTAACATTTTGACAGTTCAACTATTAATATATTTCTGGCAGATTTTTTTTTGAGAGCAGCAAAATTACTGCAATTATAAATTTCCGATTAGTGTTACCTGTCAAAATATTTCTGACAGCTATCAAATTCTGAAAGCAGTAATTTTTTCTGATAATTGTAAGTTGCTGTTGTTTGTTGGTGGATTTTAGGCAGAAAATTTTCCATTCTTTGAATTGTTTGTCTGGAAATTTAACCTTACGGGAATTTTCCTGTCGGGGAATTTTTCATTCGTTGAATTGTTTGTCGGAGAATTTTCCTGTCGGGGAATTGTTTTTCGGTGAATTGTAGTCAGGGAATTTTCCATTCGTTGAATTGTTTGTCGGGGAATTTAACCTTCGGAAAATTTTCCTGTCGGGGAATTGTTTGTCGGTGAATTGTAGTCGGGGAATTTTCCTAGATCCATTAAAGGCGGATAGCGGATAGTAGGAAGTCGTAAATTACCCCATCACATGCTGCTATCTAGTGTAAAATTTTTATCATAAGCTATTGCGATTTCAAAAACTGTGATCTCTTCAAGATACAGATAAAACAACACCAACACTACAACATTTAATTGATTAATTCGGGACGCGCGTTTCGAAGGCTTATTGCCCGTCATCATCAACCGAATACCGTTTATATTGCTAGTTTTTAATTTTATTCATTCGTTCAGTATTCTATTGATGACGAGAGGCTGCGAGCTTTCGAAACGCGCGTCCCGAATTAATTAATTAAATAAATATGTTTTGCTGGGGTATATTAAACCTAGTGGACTTTCAGGCGAAGAAAACCACTTCAACATCAATCTAGAAGACGAAGTCGTCCGCGGCAGCATCATCCTAGATAAAGGCACCCTCTCGTGGCCGCCGCCGAAACCAGTAGGTCCACCGCCGACAGCAGCGCCAACCGCAGCTCCCACAGCGGTGGTTGTAGAGAAGAAACAAGACACTCCGTTCATGGCGACTTTCAAAGATGCCATGTTAACATCCGCAGGTTTGGTCTTTTTAACGTCATTTTTTGGTCTTATCGGGTGTATTTATCGTCCTGATTTACAGGAATCGGTACCATATTGGGTCTCGGAATGGGTTCTCCGAATCCCGCTTTCACCTCGATGTTGACGACTTTCGGTTTGGCAGGCATCGTCGGGTACCACACCGTGTGGGGTGTAACTCCAGCGTTGCATTCGCCACTGATGTCGGTCACTAACGCCATCTCGGGCATCACAGCTGTCGGAGGTCTATTACTGATGAATGGTGGATATTACCCGACGAATTCGGTCGAGGTTAGATCGGCTTTAACCACCACGATATTCATTTTTTTATTATCATGATTTTTCAGATGTTAGCCGCATCTGCAGCTTTTGTTTCGTTCATCAACGTCTTCGGTGGTTTCTTAGTAACCAAACGCATGTTGGACATGTTCAGACGACCCGATGATCCACCAGAATACAATTCATTATTCGCTGTGCCAGCCGCCTTATTCTTGGGCGGCTATGGATGGGCAGCCTTCCAGAATTTACCTGAAATCCATCAAGCAGCTTATTTAGCGGCATCTCTGTGTTGCGTTGGGGCTTTAGCCGGTCTAAGCTCGCAGAAAACATCCAGACTTGGCAACACCTTAGGAATGGTAAATTTTTGCTTTAAATAAATAAATGAAAATCGACATATTTTGTTTTGCTTTTTCGTACAGATTGGTGTATCCGGTGGAATCGCTGCAACTCTAGGACAAATAGCACCCAGTACTGAAGTTCTCGCTCAAATGGCGGCGACGTTGGTCGCCGGCGGTACTATCGGTACTGTAATCGCCAAAAAGATTGAAATTACCGATCTACCTCAATTGGTAGCTGCCTTCCATAGGTGAGTGGTACCAACTTATTAAGATAAAACCAAGTAGTATTAACATCGTTTTCTTTTTTTTTTTATTACAGTTTGGTAGGTTTAGCCGCCGTTTTAACTTGCGTCTCGACTTTCATCCACGACTGTCCCACGATAGCTACGAATCCGGCCTCCAACGTACTTCTAACCTCGTTATTCTTAGGCACCTACATCGGTGGAGTCACGTTCAGGTAAGCTTTTACGTTGCAGTGAGATCAATCTTAACAGGCAAAACATTTTTGACGGTATATCAAATCCATCCTAATACTTTTGACAGCTGTCAAATTGTTATAAGAACATTTTGACAGTTTAACTGTCAATCATCGTAATTCTGACAGCTCTTAAACGTTTCGATTTCTTCCCGTGTTGAGTGTCGTGAAAAAATTGTGTTGTGTTAACGATTACTTTTAACACTAACGGTTCAACTATAAACATATTTTTGACAGATATTTGACAGTTCCGCCGTGTGTTAACTGTTAAGTGACTTTCGGCGGCATTCGAATTGTAAAAAGATTTATTTTTTAGTACATTGAGAGTCATAATGATCTAAACAATTCTGACAGCTGTCAAATTGTCAAAAAAATACTTATTTTTTAGCATTTTGACAGTTAAACTATCAGCGTATTTCTGATTGAACTCTTAAATTGTGGAAAACAGCTTTTTCCCCATTTTGACAGTTTATGATAATACACCGCCCCCTTCCCCTCGCTGATTAATATTAACTGTCAAAGTACGGAACAGCTATCATATTGTGCAAGCGTTAATTTTTATACTACGTTGAGTGTCATACTGATCAAAAATTTTTTTTGACAGGCGTCAAAATGTAAAACAAAAAAAACCATTGCTTTAACATTTTCAACTATCAACATATTTCTGGCAGCTTTTTTCTGCGAATTAGTGTTACCTGTCAAAATATTTATGATAGCTATCAAATTCTAAAAGCAGATTTTTTTTCTGATAATTGTAACTGTCAAAATATTTCTGACAGCTGCCAATTCTTATCCAAGCAGTTATTTTTTTAAATATTGAGTCAAACATTTTTGACAACTGTCAAATTGTAAAAAATGTTTTTTTTTGTGGTGGTTGTAACTGTCAAAATTTCTGTTTCTGACAGCTGCAAAATGGTAAAAATAGCACAACAATGACAACGCTGAGAAAATTTCTGACGAACATCAAATTGTAAAAACCAACGTTTTCTTCGATTTTGACAGTTCAAGCCTCAACATTTTTCTGACAATTCATTTCATTGTATTTGACAGTTTCCCTAGTTACAACTGTCAAAATATTTCTGACAGCTATCAAATTCTAAAAGTAGTTTTTTTTCCCGATAATTGTAACTGTCAAAATATACCTGACATGTGTCAAATTCTAAAAGCAGTTTTTTTCTGATAATTGGAGCTGTCAAAATATTTCTGACAGCTCCCAATTCTTATGCAAGCAGTTATTTTTTTTTTAGAATACTGAGAGTGGCAACGATCAAACGATTATCGGTTTCTTCGATTTTGACAGTTCAGATCTCGATCTTTTTTTTCCAACGATTCTTAAAATGTTACAACGAGCGATTGAAGCATTTTGACAGTTTATCAAGGTGCATCTAAGAGCTGTTAAAATGTAAATTCGATTAAAATATAGTTGTTACTGTCAAACATTTCTGACAGCTATCAAATTGTAAAAAAACATTTTATTTTTGTGGTAATTGGAACTGTCAAAATGTTTCTGACAGCCGCTAAATGGTAAAAACAGCCCAACAGGCACAATGATGAGAAAATTTCTGACGGCCATCAAATTATAAAAACGAACGTTTTCTTCGATTTTGACAGTTCAAGCCTCAACATTTTTCTGACAATTTGTCAATTGTATTCTACAGTTTCCCCAGTTACTACTGGATACAATGTATTTTAAAGATGTTATATAGTCGTAATTGTCATATATAAATGACAGCTGTCAAATTGTAAAACGAGGTATTTTTCGTAATAAAATATTTTTGACAGCTGCCAAATCGTAAAAGCAGCCATTTCTTGCCATATTGAGTTTCGTAACGATCAAACGATTTTTGACAGCTATCGAATGGTAAAAAACGGCCATTTCGTTCGATTCTGACAGTTGACAGATCAAAACATATTTCTAAAATCTCGTCAATTGTGTTTTACAGTTCGCCTAGTTAGAACTGTCAAAATATTTTTAACATCCACCGAATATATTTTAAAGATGTTATATAGTCGTAACTGTCACATACAAATGACAGCTGTCAAATTGTAAAACGAGGCATTTCTCGTAATAAAATATTTCTGACAGCTGCCAAATCGTAAAGGCAGCCATTTCTTACCATATTGAGTTTCGTAACGATCAAACGAATTTTGACAGCCGTCGAATTGTAAAAACTCATATCGAATCATATCGTTCGATTTTGACAGTTGACAGATCTCAACAATTTTCCTCATTTTGACAGTTTATCTAGGAGTACATCTAAGAGCTGTTAAACTGCAAATCCAATTGTATTTTACAGTTTGACAGTTTCCGTAGTTGTATATATGTAACTGTCAAAATATTTCTTCACAAGTGTCAAATTATATAATAAATTATTTTTGCCAATATTTCTAATCTTAAATTATAAAAACAGTTATTTCTCTCGTTTCGACAATTTGCGGAAATTCACTCGCTGTTAACTGTCAAAATATTGCCGCTTAATCTTAAAAGCGGTTATTTACGATTGCTCTTCAATTACATTTTGTTATCTTTGTAAAATTATAAAATGTTTAGTGATGGAACGGAAATGTAACTGTCAAACTATTTTTAACAGCTGTCAAATTCTAAAACTACGTTATTCTAACGAATATTTCCAGACAAATATCTGTTACGGTTTTAACGGGTGTAACGATTATAATTATTTTGACAGCTGTCAAAATCGTGCGATTTCGGTAATTGAAGAGATGAACCTTTTTTTAACTTAAGTTTTATTTCTGTTATTTTGGCTAATATACCTTATATATAAGTGTCAAAATATTTCTGACAGCTGTCAAATTATTGACGTTTGCGTTAATGAACACGATTTTCTTTCAGCGGTTCCTTAATCGCTTACGGAAAACTGCAAGGCATCTTGAAATCCAACCCTCTCCTATTACCCGGAAGGCACGCCCTCAACAGCACCTTACTCCTTGCGAACATCGGAGCCGGAGCCTACCTATTCTACGATCCGAGTCTTATGGGCGGTTTGGGCGCTTTGGGAACAACCGCTGCGTTATCAGCTGCGATGGGTGTCACTCTGACAGCTGCGATCGGAGGTAGATCTCGTCATCAGCGTATTTTGTCGTTATCGAAGTATGATTTCGATGATTTCAGGTGCGGACATGCCCGTCGTCATCACCGTACTTAACAGTTATTCGGGTTGGGCCCTTTGCGCCGAAGGATTCATGTTGAATAATAATTTGATGACCGTAGTCGGTGCCCTGATCGGATCTTCCGGTGCTATTTTATCTTATATTATGTGCAAGGTAAATATTGTTAATATCGACGCATATTTTTTTAAATTAAATATGTTTAGGCGATGAATCGATCCCTCCCTAACGTAATCTTAGGCGGTTACGGAACATCGAGCACCGGTACCGGTAAACCTATGGAGATCACCGGCACACACACGGAAGTAAACGTCGATAACGTCGTAGAAATGATCAACAACGCACGCAACATCATCATCGTACCCGGTTACGGTCTATGCGTAGCTAAAGCTCAATACCCAATCGCCGATATGGTATCTTACCTGAAGAGTAAAGGCAAACACGTCAGATTCGCCATCCATCCGGTAGCAGGAAGAATGCCCGGCCAATTAAACGTCTTGTTAGCGGAAGCCGGTGTACCGTACGACGACGTCCTTGAAATGGACGAGATCAATGATGATTTCCCCGAAACCGATTTAACCTTGGTTATCGGCGCTAACGATACTGTAAACAGCGCAGCTCTTGAGGATCCCAACTCGCCAATCGCCGGTATGCCCGTTCTTAACGTGTGGAAATCCGAACAGGTTATCGTGATGAAGAGATCTCTCGGCGTCGGTTACGCCGCCGTCGATAATCCAGTTTTCTACAAGCCCAACACGGCTATGTTGTTGGGCGATGCCAAGAAAACTTGCGATGCTCTTTTGAATAAAGTTAAGTCCAACGAATAGATGCAATTTTTTTAATTAATTTAAACGAGATGTACCTATATTTTTAAAGAGGGATTATATTTTAGTAAATTCTACATCTACGTGGGTAATCGTATTAATTAATCGTCAATTTATTCATGATTGTACAGCGCATTAGCATCTCAGCATCGGCTCTTTTATTTTGTAATTACTCGACGATTATTTCGTGTATAATAATAGATAATTTTTAATTCTATTTTATTATAAAACATAAATTTTATTTTAACGTTGGGTACCATATAATACTTTTATTTTTTTAATTGTTCCTACATGCACGCATTTCATCAGTATACTCATTTATTCATCGTCCTGTTATTATTGTATCATGTGTTAATCATATAATAATTAGAATGTAATATAAATAGGATAAAATATAATGTTAAGGTTAGGTAATTTTGAATTTAAAATAAATCTACATATATAGTAAAGTGTTTTAACGAGTTGTGATGATTCATATCTAGATATAAATGTATATTATTTAGGCAATTTTAATCTAGTGTTCAAAATTCAAAATTTAGGGAATATTTTGTTGTTTAGCTGGATAATTGTGTCAAGGAATTGAGAATTGTACAAATTATTGTATAATCTTCGTTTTTGGAAATATATTCATTGATATAATCGTTGAAGTTTTTTTTTATTAAATTTAAAATTGGCGCTTTATTTATATTAAAAAACTGTACAAATTTGATGTTGGCTAAACTGTCGATAGCGTTATTTTATATGGCGTCTTGTTACTAACTTCACTTCGTAAACAAATTTATATAGACGAAGGTCTTCCATCTCATTGCTAGGGTTGGACGTTGGCCCTTAAACCCTTTTGTCATGTACTTAGTACGGGACCATCCCCCGTTGATTTTAACAAATTATGCTGAAATGTCGTCAGTAGAGGCAAAAAAAAAGAAAAAAAAAACTAAATTTGGGGCTAGCGAGAGAGCCAGGAGGGCAAAATCGATCAGACAATACAAAACAATCAGTGTAGAAATAAAACGAGTTTAATAATGTAAAGATAAAAACAAGCATGGCCAAAATGTAAATGGGACCTCACACAGACAAGAAAAAAATGCCAAGACAGCAGATCCAGCCGAAACAGCCTGAAAAAGCAAATCGGGCTAAGCCTCGGTGGTGGTAGATATCCGGGGCACCCTCACCCGAGAGGGGGGAGGGGGTTGTCGGGATCGAGGTGAGCCAATTCCCTAAACCAAGGGGTTGTCGGATCGCGATACCCTTGTAAAGGTTTTCTCGGCCATTAGAGCAGCGTGTTGGAGAAGAGTTGGAATCTTTAAGTCCTGGTGGATTTGTACATTTCTGACATACCAAGGCGCGCCAATGATATATCTGAGGATCTTGTTTTGTAGGACATTGAATCTCTTACGATGAGTAATTGCAGCACTGGACCAAACTAAGGAGCCGTACGTTAGAATTGGCCTCAAAAAAGTTGTGTAAACTAAAAGTTTTACTTTTATACTAAGTTGGCTTTTGCTGCACAGAAACTGAGATACAGCGGACCTCGCTGCTATAAATTTAGCCACGGTATTTGTAAAATAGTGCTTTAGGGTAAGCCTGGAGTCCAGCGTCATACCAAGGTATTTAACGGTGGAGCTCCATGGTAGGCGGACATCCTCGATAAAGATATTTTCTGGAGGGGCAGTTCTTTTCCTCGAGAATCGATTGGTTTATGGCTAATCGCCATTTCGTAGACCAGGAAAGAAGGTCGTCGATAGCACCCTGCAACCTAGTGCAGATCAGGGCATCCGATCTCGACGACGTGTAAATCGCCGTGTCGTCCGGATATATGGCCAACTTGGTACCCGCCGCCTTTGGTATGTCAGACATAAAAACCAGGAACAACTCCGGGTCGAGAAGAGACCCCTGTGGGACCCCAGCTAGGATGGGCTTGTTGGAGGAGACAGAAGAGTCAACTGCCACGTTAAACGATCGTCCCGTAAGGTAAGACTTTATAAGGCCTATAATATTTGAATGCATTTTAAAGAGAAGTCCAGCGTGCCAAACAGAGTCGAAGGCACTCCTGACGTCCACAAAAACTGGTAGACTCGCGTCTTTCAAGGGCGTTTCTAATTTCCTCGGTAACTCTGAGGAGTTGGAATTCTGTTGACAGTCCCTCCCTAAAACCAAACTGCTCATCCTGCAAGATGTTGGTTTCGATTATTTCAGCTCTAAGGCGGTTCAGAAGGATAGCCTCCGCGATTTTTGAGACATTGGTGAGCAAACTTATTGGTCTATAGTTGTGAGGGAAGTGACTGTCCTTGCCCTTCTTTTGTATTATCCGGACGCGGGCATGTTTCCAGATGGACGGGAAATATCTTAAACGTATCATGGCCTTGATAATATTCAAGAGGACCAGAACGACCCTATCCGGCAACCTTTTCAACGCGGTATGCGAAATTGCATCGTACCCAGGGGCTTTACCACTTTTGCGACTTTTTATGTGGAATTTTATCTCGTCAACAGTAGCACAAGACAAAGACTGAATAAACCGTTCGACCTCCTCGTCAAAGACCTCAGACTCATTGTCACCCTCGACACCCGCAAATACGGTTTGTAAGTGCTCGGAAAAAATTTCAGCTTTACCCTCGCTGTCATACACCAGCCCATCCGGCCCATAGATAGGTCCGTAAGTGGAAGGAGTTTTGCTTCTCTTAAGGGAGCCCTTCCCCCCTCCTCCCACCCCGAAATTGACCTGTATCCATAATTCTAATTTTATTGAAAAATATTAAAATAAACTTTTTTCGGTAGAAACGATAAATCTAAATGTATCTGTGAAAAATAAATATCTATTGCAACACAGCACTGACTGTTATAGAGAGTTATTATGATAGAACATCTATTTGTCTGCAATGTGCTTGGTCTCACGCGAATTACCCTTTTTCTAAGCCTTCCAAAGACGTCTTTATTAAAAAAAACTTGGTTGACAGTTTGTCTTGGAAGAACAAATTCTTTGTGGACGATTCCCCTTTTGTCAAAAAAAAAAAACAAATCAGCATTAGTTTAATCTTCGATTTGCTCATTCAAGCTTTCTTTGGTCGTCTCAGGATCGTATTAAAAAATCCATGATTCATCACCTGTGATCACAGGACTAAAGAAATCTTCCTCATTAGCGATTCTGTCAAGAAGATCAAGACACTTGTTTTTTCGAATGTCCTTCAGCTCAATTGTGAGGGTTTTTTCTGCACAATTTTGCCACAGACCTATCGCATGTGCAAATGTTTAAATTTTATAAACAGTAAATCGTCTGTTCAAATTTAATTGTTCATTCAACATTCTTAATGTTAAACGACGGTCTGATCTCATTATAGTGTTGAAACGTTCAATGTTTTCATTGTTACTGTGTACTGATACACGAGGTTTATCAAAGACAACAGCGCAGCGTTGCCAGATCACTTGCAGTGCTGCATTACTTTTCTGACACACCTCGTATATAGTTAAAAACCCAGATGTTCAATTGAAAGTAGAATCCCTAATAATTAATTATTAATAATCCGATTATATGCAAAATCGACAAATAATCCTACCTTATTATTATTTTTTTTTTTAATGTGTGGTGGGTGCTTAGTTGCAGTGACTCCGTAAGCTGTATTACTTGTCTGGCTATCACTGCAACTCTTGCGGTGCAGTTTAGTGTGTGTAAGTTGTGTTTAAATGGCTTTGTGACAGCATCATATCGCCTTTTATGATGCCGCGCTGTTAATCACTTTGCTCCCAACAGCGAATGGCAAGTCGATCCGGGATTAAACTCTCTGAAAAAATGTCACCGTCCCTCCAGGGAATTGAACCCCGGCACCTATCGTCCTCTCACAACAATAGTCAGCCGCCTAACCACTGCGACCATCGACCCGTTAAAATATTAGTTTTTTTTTTTTTTTTTTTATATTTGCTCTCTCTTTACATTTTATTTTAGCTGGAATTATTATATGAAGAGAGCGCATGTCAAGAATGTATTTTAAGTAGATATGAACATTTATAGATTGTTTATAGATACACATTTCTATCGAATTTAATTTTTTTGAAGTAAAATTGTTTGTAGGACGTTCGTAAGTTGTTTATAGTCACGTTTCAACGTTTAACCTCCTCGGTTCTGCGGTAGCATATATGCTACATAGGGATTCCATTTTTTTGTCGTGAAGTAACGCTATAGACGGTCTTGCGACCTAATGTAGCACCGCCTGTACACGTACTCCAGCGCCACCTTTCAATCGGTAGCCGAAATATTGCTGTTGTTCATTATTTATAAGGTGTCAAACATGGCGAACATAACCAAGAAACGCGACTGGAATTCTAAACGTAGTGAGTAATTAGTTATTATTAGTTTCAAGTG
Organism: Holotrichia oblita; assembly: GCA_023690525.1. Taxonomy (NCBI): domain Eukaryota; kingdom Metazoa; phylum Arthropoda; class Insecta; order Coleoptera; family Scarabaeidae; genus Holotrichia; species Holotrichia oblita. The sequence continues at coordinate 194,028,369 of CM043017.1, forward strand.
ATTTGAGAATCAAATTGTATAGAAAACACTACAATCAAAATGCTCTAGCAAATATTTTGTTACTAAAACATACCATTATTGACCAACCAAATTGCATAAATTTGATGTAGAGCCCACTCTACTTCGGGTTTCGACTTGGTTATTTTATGGTATTTTTTACAGCTTTGACTGACCAAGAATTGGCGGAGCTTCTAAATGCGGATGACTTGGATTTGGATTCCGTGTATTCTGAAGATGACGAATTTGAGTTTCCACTTCCAAATGAAGATGTCGTAGATGTACCCGATGATGATGATGATGATGACAATGATGATGATGAGGACGTTCCATTGGCCCACCTTTTTCCCGAAGCAACGCTAAAATTTCGACATTCATTAAAAAGATCTGATCAATTTCCTGATCCTCCAACTGCTGCTGAAGATAACAGCACAGAAGAGGTTTAGAAACCTTTTCATTATTTTTCGAAATACATTGACGAGGAATTGTTTGCTCGAATAGCATTATGTACCAATCTGAGACATATTCAATTGTCAGGGAGATCTATGAATACCGATAAAAAAGAAATAGCCACTTGGGGAATGAGCATATTGATGTGTTTGCTAGGGTTCCCACGAACTCGCATGTTTTGGGAATCGCAAATAAGTCGCAGACAAAATGCCCAGGGATCGCTTTTTTAAGTTACGTACAAATATGAAAGTAGTTGATGACAACTCTGTGGCTGAAAATGAAAAAGAAAATAGGACTTGGAAAATCCAGCCATTATTGAATAAAATTCGAACGGTATGTCTTACTTATTCAAGGCCTTCATTTGTAAGCATAGATTAGCAGATGATCCCATTTCACGGACACGTTTCAATGAAACAGTACATCCGAGGAAACCATCACCATGGGGTTTGAAAAACTTTGTCATGACAACTCCTGACGAAATTCCACTTGACTTTATTATGTACGCTGGAAAAAATTCAGATTTTTCGTCAGCTCTCGAAGCACCACCTAAACATCGGACATCGGTGGACATGTTGTTTTGAAATTGGCGGAGTCATTGTTGAATTCCAATTCATCGATAATCATGGATCGTTACTTCACATCAATTCCACGCTTTTGCAAATTCTGCTAACCTATAATATAAAGGCTACTGGGACCTTGATGAAATCTAGACATCCTCGTCCAATATCATTTATATCTGATCTGGCATTGAAAAGAGCTGGACGGGGCAGTCATGACCAGTTTGTAAGCAACGATAACAAGGTGGCAATTATCAAATGGTTTGACAATAAGCCTTGTTTTTCTTGCTTCAACGGAATGTGGTTTTTCTCCTCCAAATGAATGTAGACGTTGGTCAAAAACCGATAAACAATACATCCATATTCAGCGACCTGCAATAATCAAACATTATAACACAAACATGGGAGGAGTAGATCTTCTTGACAGGGCAATAGCAAAATATAGCATGAGAGTTAGAACAGGAAAGTGGACTATTCGCTGCATTCACCACTTTTTTGATTTTGCTTTGGCAGCATCGTGGCTTCAGTATCGAAATATTACGAGCAAAAATCGTCTTCGAAAAAAAGATATGCTTTCGTATTACGATTTCAGACTTCAGGTAGCTTTAGACTTGATAAATTCAGAACAACTTGCAACCGAAAGTGAAAAGAGCGAGGATGATGAAGATAATGTTCCAGTTACAAAAATAAGAAGAGTTTCCAATCCAGTTCCACACAAAAATTCTCGCTAGAACTCACAAAATAACCGTTACCAATTTGTCTGTCCCGTTATTTTTAAAATAAAAATCATTTCGAACGCCCCTAGATAAAAATTATTACAATATGCTGTTTTATTACTGCTTAGTAGATCGAGACATCTAACGGGACTAGCAATCGACAGATTGTCCGAACTAAATCGGTATCTGCTGTACCGACTTGTGTTGTTTAGTACTCTCCGATATGCTACTACTTCCGACCTTGCCTACTAGTTGCACTGACGAGACTTGAGAGGTCGAAACCACGTGGTCCGGTTCTAATACTATTTAGTTTTTACGTTATGGCATTTCTCGATGTTTTCAATTGTATAGTTATTACAAAATTCATGTCCCCTCGTATGAAATTACAGTTATATGCAATGTAAATGTCCCCTTTACCAAGTATGCATTTTATATGGAATAATTGAGGTAATAATAGAAGGTATAAGGAAATAAAACAGAACGTTTGTGTATATCTCATATATTGTCTTAAGTATTGTTTGGTTAAGAAGTTTTTACAATCTACAGCCACTGAACATTATTCCTACGGAATAACGACTACACTCTCGACCTTTCTCCTTTCTTTTTTTTAATCGACTGGACCATCGAACGCTTCTAAACACTAGTCGTAGATCCAAGTGAGCAAAATAAATAGTTTTTCTAAAAAAATTATTACTACAAATACAATATATTTATACAACAAAAAAAAAAGATGATGATAATAATAATAATAATAATAATAATAGGGGGAAATGAAACGATAAAATAGGCAGCCTTTTCGCACTACCATAAGCGTTGCTCTTTAGGTACTCATTTTTATACAGCACATCGCTAATCATTGAACAGAATCATTCTAATAAAGATAGAAAATAAATAAAAGAGTAAATGTACAACGAAGATGCGCATCTATTCAATGACAGCGATTATTCTGATTATTGAATAATTAATTTTAGAATTCTTCCATTTTACAATTCTATTATAAATTGAGTATAAATTTTATTCTAAAAAATTTAAAGCAAATGTTCAAGATAAGTTATGATAGATGCTAACAAAAAGGAAAAAAATTTTTTTTTAACAAATAACTTTAATATATGGTAACCAAAGATATGACGAGTATAGTTCTTTGTACTTCTTTTTTTTTATATAAATTTTCAAAAAACAAAAAAAAATTAGTATCGTCAAAAATTTAAATTAAAAAAAAAATGAAAATGCGCGTAATCTACACGCCCAACCTGAGTTTTAATTTCGAAATATATCTTTAAACGTAGTTGTCGATTTTGAAAACGCAATAAATTGATGATGACCCCACGATGATATAGTACAAAAATTGCGGGATTGTGCGGGTTTTTTTATTTTTATTTAATTTTTTTCATTTTAATTTCTCTCTATTTATAGCGTCCTTATGTCGCCTTGAGCGATTTCATGAGACCGTCGGTCGAAAGCGATTTCGGTCTTTCGATCGGTAGGCCGAGAGCGCGATCCCAGATCAGCGACGATAGGACGCCTAGCGCCCTGGATACGCCGAACAGGACGGTGTAATAGTTGGATTCCTTAAGTCCGTAATACTGGAAAAAGAAAATAATAATAAGAATAGAACACATTTATAGAAATATTCATTCATATAATTTGATGTAGTGTGTTATAGCCGATTCTGGACCCCCCTCGTTGTGGGTCAAAATTTCGATCGACCAACGTCATGTAACAATATCACCGAGTTAATAATAACAAATTCGTATATAATTAAAGTTACACTGTTGGACAAAATTCACGACCACACCCCGTATATTCAGTTTCACATTTGTATGCTGATATACGCCCCCTGGGGGTTGTAGGGGGTGATTGGGGGCGTGGCCTGTGCAGCGACTCATAATTAGTATAAATACGAAGTTTCATTGTTATTAGACAGTTAGTCTTTGAGCTATCGCCAACCAAGTAACATAAATCAGGAGTGAAAAGTGAAATATGGAAAAAATCGCGTGTTCGCGTGCATTTTCGGACCTCTGTAATGAAGACAAGGATGGTGTATTGAGTCGACGAAACTTGGGTTCATCATTATGAACCTGAGTCCAAACAAGACTCCATGCAGTGGCATAAAAAGGGCACAGCACCTCCTAAGATATTTAAATTGTCACAATCAGCTGGGAAACTCGTGGCAACGGTATTTTGGGACTCGGAAGGAATATTGTTGATCGATTATAAAGATAAAGGTGTTTCTATAACCGGAGAATATTACGCTTCAATATTAGAGCGACTAAAAGAAGCCATTAAAGAGAAAAGACGGGGAAAATTGACGAAAGGTGTGCTGCTTTTGCACAACAACGCGCCCGTCCACGAGAGCCGCGTTGCGTTAGCTGCCCTGCATAAGGTGGGCTTCGAAATTGTGAATCACCCACCCTACAGCCCAGACCTGGCCCCGAGTGATTATTACCTGTTTCCGAAAATGAAAACAGAGCTGCAGGGTAAAAATTTTACTGCCGATGATGAAGTCAAGGAGGCAGTTTCGGCGTATTTTGCAGATAATGAGGGTATAAATAAATTAATTGAAAGATGTGAAAAATGTATCCGCCTTGCAGGTGAATATATTGAAACAGAAAAATAATTTGGTTTTTTTATTTCCACCTCTTATCCGCGAATATAAAAACGCTCCCTCGTAAAAGTGTCGAAAGCCAGTTTGCTATTCCCGAAACGGTACCTATCCTGACTACGATAGCGTTGCGCGGTTGTCCTTCTCGATAACTTGTACAACTGGCCTGTGGGTAGGGAAGGAGCAACAACTACACGAATACGTGAACTTAACAGGTTGACTGCCACTGCGGTCAATTTGACGCCCAGGCCGGACACAAATTATTACTAGCTCCGGACGTTCATGGCCGCTTTAAACTAGGTTTCTTCTTTACAGAATGACCGCCGGGGCGTTGTGGAACATCAGGATACGCAAAAAACTTTAAGAAAGTAACTTTTTTTTTAACCTTATTTTTTTCCCCGGAAGTTACCGACTCGCGAGTCGGAAAGTGGCCCGTCACGAACCGCCCATAGTAGCACCCTGGAACCGTCCTCTTGGACTTAACTTCGGGGTGCGGGCTGTCTTTTCTTCGTTCCTTTACCCTACGTCTCCCGTCCCCCGATTCAGCACGGCGATTAGGAGTTCTGGTAAACTACCTGTGAGACGCCTGCCTCTCGCGTTCTTCCTTTTCCTTATTTTTCATTATGTGCCTGAACATGTCATGTATTGTGGCCCATTTTTGCTCTGAAACCCTTATCAGGTTATCGGGTGTTAAGTGGACTTCGAGTTCTCGAAAAACTTCCCAACGTACAGGATTCCATCTGTCACAGCGGAAGGCTGTGTGCTCCGGCGTATCCTCCTCTCCACAGTATATACAGGCAGCCTCATTGTCCTTCCCGAATCTAAGGGCGTAGGCCCTGAAGACACCGTGTCCTGTAAGCACCTGCGTCAGGAAATAGTCTACTCTGCGGAAAGTGCAGTCCAACCATGGCTTAATGGTGGGTATCAGCCTTTTGATCCACTGGGCTTTGGAAATGTTGTGATCCCATCTGTGCTGCCATCTTTCGACGGTGATGGTTCTTGCCGCCGCTCTACAGTCACCTTCGTTATCAAAGGAATACTTCCTTTCCTGTGCCAATATATCAATTGGTGGGATCGCCGCAATTAGTTGTAGAGCCGCTGTAGATGTCGTCCGGAAAGCCGACACCACGCGGAGTAGTGCCTTCCTTTGGACTCTCTCCGTGATGTTGCAGTAAACTTTCTTGTTGAGAACGCTGCGCCACACCGGTGCGCCATATAATATACAAGAGTGTACCACTCCGCTCAGTATTCTACGTTTACCGCTGCTGGAACCGCCGATGTTGGGCATCAGCCGGGCCAACATGGTCGCACGTTCTTCCGCCCTTCTTGTAGCATATTTTATATGCTCACCGAAATAGAGTCGTTGGTCTAAAACAAGGCCCACGGTTTTGACGGTCTTCTGGGGTTTTATTACCGTGGTACCTATGTTGAAACACACATGGTCTCTATCCCTCCTCCCTTTGAAGATAATCGCCTCAGATTTATGTGGAGCCATATTTAAGTTATTGTTGACTAGCCAATTATTAAGTTTCGCGAGGCATTCATTACCGTTGTGAACAAGATGTTGTTCGCTGTCAGCCCTTATTATTAAAGCGATATCATCTGCATATCCGATAAGGCTTGCGCCTGGTGTCAGCTCGATATGAAAGATGTGGTTTTTTAACCTTATTATTACAGTCAAAGAAAAAATTATTCTTACAAATAACTACTTCATTACAAATATTGTAGCCTAATATCTTACGTGAGACCGCTAGGGCGTGGTAAACCTCTCAAGGTCTCCCAAGCCCCAGCACCGTAAATGATTTGATCTATAACATATGATTTTTAATGTGCCAAGAGTCTCGAAAATGCAAATGGCGTCAGAAGGAATTTTTTCAACTTTAGAGTGGCAGTTAACCTGTTAAAGGGGAATGAATACCATATAGGTGGCTCCTTTACACCAGCATTTTGTCCTTATAAAATGATAAATGCCGAATGGTGAAGAGTTACATCCTTTCGTGACGGAACTGTAGCTAGAATGCAAAAAAGGAGAAGAGAATACAAAAATGACGTTGAAGGTTGTGTTTTTGTTGTTTTAAAAAGTTAATTTTTGTTTTGCCTGAAGTAATTTAAGACACAACAAATCAAGAGGCCCCCCATGTTTGATCATTCAACTCAATTTTAAATAATCTTCCGTTTCTTTGTATTACTTCACTGCATTATGTTCACGCGTTCGCGTAGCACAAGGTGTATTCGTCAATTATGTCCAATAGTGTATGTTTATAGTAAACTTAATCGCTAACGCCACTTTCTTTTGTCACGCTGCGTCGTTGCAACGCCGCGTTTTACCAACCTATATACACAGTGTGTTTCAAAAAAGTGGTAACGCTCGAATACGTTTTATTTTTCCATTTCAGGTCAAATTACACCCTGTATATAATTTTTTTTACGAAATTTTTCAGTTTCGCATACTTTTTATTTTCCGTTCATTTCAATTATTTTCAGCTCTTGACTCATTTGGGTTCAACGTCAAACTACGTAAGAAAAATATAACCGTAACCATGATACAGAAGAACAATCGCTTTATTAAAATATATTTCATATCTGTCAATTTGACGTTCTAAAAAAACCTCATTGTTTAATCACGTTTCACCACCTATACAGACGTTCAAATTATCGACCTGTATGGGCGACTCCAGCGCCCTCTACATATAGTCCGGGGTCAAGTTTAGAACTAGGTACCGATTTCTGGTGCTAAAAGTTTAGCTATCAGGAAAGGAAAGGGGTTCAGAATCGGTACAGTACACTACCGACTCGTTTGAAAAATTAAGGCAAATATCCTCTGAAAAGCAATGTTGCCAAGTCGCGTAGCGCAGTATAGTGATGCGTTGTTCTAAAGTTGTTTGAAAGTTCTTATTGGGGGTGTCAGCTAGAAGGGATGCGAACAAAACAGGGATGAGAAAATAGCAAGTGAAGGTAGTGTTTATCCGAAAATTTGACATTTTAAAAGTAGAAAGTGGGGACTGTCTGAAACTAACTGCACACGTCGAAAATAACGAGTCAAGTTTAACAAAAAAAAACCAATTGACGTTGCAAGATCTAGTGAGAGAAATTTCGGTTGATCGAGGGGGGTCCAGAATCGGCTATACCATACTACCACCTTAATCGTTAACTAAAACTTGATGTTTACCTGAAGAAGGACACCAGAGTGAGCATCAACGTTTGGCCATGGGTTCTTGACCTTTCCAAGTTCCAAAAGGATTGGTGGTACGACTTTGAATACATCAGATACCAACTGCAAAGTTAAAAAAAAATTTAGTCTTCCTCTCTATCTCCTCTTTCTAAAACTAGACAAATTATAAAAAAAAAAAAAAAACTGAACTTACCTTGAAGAGTGGATCGTTGGGTAAATGTTTAAGGGCGAATTCTCTTTGGCAGGTGTAACGCGGATCGGTCTTCCTAAGTACGGCGTGTCCGTAACCCGGAACCACCTGTCCCGATTTCAACGTCTTCCAGATGAAGTCCTTGAGCTGTTGTTCCGTGTACTTATCGCCGACGGAGGCGCGCAGCTTCTCCAACCACACTAACACCTCCTGGTTGGCGAGACCGTGCAGGGGACCGGCGAGGCCGTTCATACCGGCGGCGAACGATAGGTAAGGGTCGCTTAGGGCGGAGCCGACGAGATGGGTAGTATGAGCCGAAACGTTACCGCCTTCGTGATCGCTATAGATAGAAGAACACACGAGTTATTACGGCTATCTACAACATCCTTCGATATAATTTACCTGTGAATCGTAAGGTACAATCTCATGAGCTCGATAAAGTCGGCGTTATCGTATCCTAACATGGTGGTGAAATTGTGACTCCAATCTTTGGACGTGTCGATGGCGCCGATTCCGGAACCATCTTTGTAGGTGTTCCTGTAAATGGTGGCAGCGATGACCGGTAGTTTAGCGATTAAATCCATGCTGTCCTCGTAGGCGTACTAGAATTTTGAATTTCGATTATAACAAGAGGAAGGGAACGAGGCGATCGGAAACGTGTTAGTGAGCACTTACTTCCCAATACTTGGTCTTGTGGACGCCGCTCGAGTACGCCTTGACGAACTTGCTGTCGCTGTTTAGGACGGTGACGGCCGCCGCGAACTGCGACATCGGGTGGACCGTATTCGGGATGTTGTTGAGCAGTGAGACGACGTGCGGTGGTAATTCGGCCCTCTCGGCCCATTCCTTAGATATGGCTTTTACCTAAAATTGTATATATTGTGATGAAAATATCGTACAATACAAGGTGATCCATTAGCAACACTTTTTTGAACCACCCTGTATAATATAACGCGCAAATAATTTTAAAAGCTGCCCCCTTATCACCCTGTATATCTGACTGGAATCTCTGATGAACTGATGACAAGGAATAGTGATGCTTGTATACAGGGTGTTCAAAAATTACAGCTACGAAGTTGGGTTAAATTAGCGAGTTGGTGGTACATTTTTTTTTATTGCGATTATGTAAACATGAAAAACAATTGAAAACATATATATTTTTAATGGGACACCCTGTATATTAAAGATTGCTTTATTAGGAATGGCATTAAATTATGTATTTGGTTTTTGTTAGTCATGACAGTTATCCAACAGTATCCTACAGTAGAAATGTATTAATAATTGTTTTGTTTAAAATATTGTTTTCTTTAAAACTATCATGAAATATACAGGGTGTTTAATGTTCAACACATATTCAATTGCCTTTCTGTTTCCACCAGCTCAATTAGAACAAAAGGTATTGTACTAATTTCCTAATTTTCCTTACTTTTTAGCTGTAATAATAAGGAAGTTAGTAAACCGTATAAACTTTAGACACCCTGTATATACATACAGTGGGAATCTTGTAAGATTACACGCAGAAATCGCACTCCGGATTCATTACGCATTAGTATTGAGTGAAAATTCTGATGAGGTAACGGATAAAAGAAATATTGACGTTTCTGCTACAGTTCTTACAATTAGTACATTATATACAGGGGGTTCATCATTATAAAATGTTTTTTTTTTTTTGTTAGAAGTATTTTAATTATTCCATCCGCGAAAATAGACTGAATTACAAGAAATTAACTTTTACAAGGTGTTTAAATTTCGAAAAATTATAATTTGACAGCTGTCATAAATATTTTGATGTCTATAAATCTATAAGGATAGGGGAAAATAATAATCGATTTTACAATTTTACAGCGGTCAGATACGATTTTGACGGTTGTTATTGTTAAATTTGAATGGTAGAATACTTTATTGATCATTGTTAACAATTTGACAGCTGTCAGAAGTATTTCAACTGTTCCACTCGCCAAAACGGAAAGAATAACTATCGTTCTATAGTTCCCAAAAGTATAGAAATAAAAAATTAACTTTTACAAGGAGTTTAAATTTTGAATAATTATAATTTGACAGCTGTCAGAAATATTTATATGTTTATAAATGTAAGGATAGGGAAGGAAAATAATTGATTTTATATTACAGCGGTCAGATACGATTTTGACGGTTGTTATTGTTAAATTTGAATAGTAGAATACTTTATTTACCATTGTTAACAATTTGACAGCTGTCAGAAGTATTTCAACTGTTCCACTCCCCAAAAACAGCAGGAATAACTATCGTTCTATAGCTCCCAAAAGTATAGAAATAAAAAATTAACTTTTACAAGGAGTTTAAATTTTGAATAATTATAATTTGACAGCTGTCAGAAATATTTATATGTTTATAAATGTAAGGATAGGGAAGGAAAATAATTGATTTTATATTACAGCGGTCAGATATGATTTTGACGGTTGTTATTGTTAAATTTGAATAGTATAATACTTTGTTTACAATTGTTAACAATTTGACAGCTGTCAGAAGTATTTCAACTGTTCCACTCGCCAAAACGGAAATAATAACTATTGTTCTATAATTCCCAAAAGTTTAGAAATAAAAAATTAACTTTTACAAGGAGTTTAAATTTTGAAAAATTATAATTTGACAGCTGTCAGAAATATTTTGATGTTTATAAATGTAAGGATAGGGGAAAAAAATAATCGATTTTACAATTTTACAGCTGTCGGATACGATTTTGACGGTTTTTATTGTATAATTTCAATAGAAAACACTTTATTTACAATTGTTAAAATTTTGACAGCTGTCAGAAGTATTTCAACCGTTCCACTCGCCAAAATGGAAGAAATAACTATCGTTCTATAGTTCCCAAAAGTATAGAAATAAAAAATTAACGTTTACAACGTGTTTAAATTTTGAAAGATGATAATTTGACAGCTGTCAGAAATATTTTGATATGTATAAATGTAAGAATAAGGAAAAAATAAAGGATACTACAATATTACAGCTGTCGGATACGATTTCGACAGTTACAATTGTTAAATTTGAATTGAAAATACTTTATTTACAATCGTTAAAAATTTGACAGCTGTCAGAAGTATTTCAACTATTCCACTCGCCAAAACGGAAAGAATAACTATCGTTCTATAATTCCCAAAAGTATCGAAATAACAAAATTAACATTTATAAGTTGTTTAAATTTTGAAAAATTATAATTTGACAGCTGTCAGAAATATTTGGATGTTTATAAATATAAGGACAGGGAAGAAAATTAATCGACTTTACAATTTTACAGCTGTCGGATACGATTTTGACGGCTTTTATTGTTTAATTTCAATAGAAAACACTTTATTTACAATTGTTAAAATTTTGACAGCTGTCAGAAGTATTTCAACCGTTCCACTCGCCAAAACGGAAAGAATAACTATCGTTCTATAATTCCCAAAAGTATCGAAATAACAAAATTAACATTTATAAGTTGTTTAAATTTTGAAAAATTATAATTTGACAGCTGTCAGAAATATTTGGATGTTTATAAATATAAGGACAGGGAAGAAAATTAATCGACTTTACAATTTTACAGCTGTCGGATACGATTTTGACGGCTTTTATTGTTTAATTTCAATAGAAAACACTTTATTTACAATTGTTAAAATTTTGACAGCTGTCAGAAGTATTTCAACCGTTCCACTCGCCAAAATGGAAGGAATAACTATCGTTCTATAGTTCCCAAAAGTATCGAAATAACAAAATTAACATTTATAAGTTGTTTAAATTTTGAAAAATTATAATTTGACAGCTGTCAGAAATATTTGGATGTTTATAAATGTAAGGATAGGGAGAAAAATAATCGACTTTACAATTTTACAGCTGTCGGGTACGATTTTGACGGTTTTTATTGTTTCATTTCAATAGAAAACACTTTATTTACAATTGTTAAAATTTTGACAGCTGTCAGAAGTATTTCAACCGTTCCACTCGCCAAAACGGAAAGAATAACTATCGTTCTATAATTCCCAAAAGTATCGAAATAACAAAATTAACATTTATAAGTTGTTTAAATTTTGAAAAATTATAATTTGACAGCTGTCAGAAATATTTGGATGTTTATAAATATAAGGACAGGGAAGAAAATTAATCGACTTTACAATTTTACAGCTGTCGGATACGATTTTGACGGCTTTTATTGTTTAATTTCAATAGAAAACACTTTATTTACAATTGTTAAAATTTTGACAGCTGTCAGAAGTATTTCAACCGTTCCACTCGCCAAAATGGAAGGAATAACTATCGTTCTATAGTTCCCAAAAGTATCGAAATAACAAAATTAACATTTATAAGTTGTTTAAATTTTGAAAAATTATAATTTGACAGCTGTCAGAAATATTTGGATGTTTATAAATGTAAGGATAGGGAGAAAAATAATCGACTTTACAATTTTACAGCTGTCGGGTACGATTTTGACGGTTTTTATTGTTTCATTTCAATAGAAAACACTTTATTTACAATTGTTAAAATTTTGACAGCTTCAGAAGTATTTCAACCGTTCCACTCGCCAAAATGGAAGGAATAACTATCGTTCTATAGTTCCCAAAAGTATCGAAATAACAAAATTAACATTTATAAGTTGTTTAAATTTTGAAAAATTATAATTTGACAGCTGTCAGAAATATTTGGATGTTTATAAATGTAAGGATAGGGAGAAAAATAATCGACTTTACAATTTTACAGCTGTCGGATACGATTTTGACGGTTTTTATTGTTTCATTTCAATAGAAAACACTTTATTTACAATTGTTAAAATTTTGACAGCTGTCAGAAGTATTTCAACCGTTCCACTCGCCAAAATGGAAGGAATAACTATCGTTCTATTAGTTTCCAAGTATCGAACAACCAACTAACGCTTGCAGGCAAATTGTGAAAATTATAATTCAAATTTGACAGCTGTCAGAAATATTTTGATGGGTATAAATGTCGTAAAATATATAAAATCTCAAAAACGTACTACATACTAGTAAAAGTTCCTCTAAAATAACGATATCACCTTGTATTTGTCTTACAGAAAGATATGCGCTGTATATTTGTTCACCAAACGCATCTATGTAGTTGACAATATTATTTATTTAAACGAAACGTCGACAATATTTTTAATGCAAAGCATGCCATGAAAATAACTAGCACATCAATTATTTTGTAGTCACGACGAATACATCGCATCATTGAATTTTCGAGTAAACAACGCGTAAACCGCAAACGAGCAAGGACGCAGTAATACCGAACAAGCTTAATTAAAAATCCTATTCAACGTCGAATCAGCTTTAATCGTAAAACATGGAAATTTACCTGAGCGTCCGTGGGCACGTCCCCGGTGACTAGAAGCCAGAACAGGCCTTCGGGTAGTGGTTCGTTGCCGCCGTCCGCTTTCGGCAGCAGTTTCTGGCATTCGGGGATCGACAGGCCCCTGAAACGGATGCCCTCGTCCGGGTCCAGCACGGACGTCTCGCAGATGAGGCCCTTTATGCCCCTCATGCCGCCGTACATCTGTAACAGAAAAGGTGAAGGAGGAGGGTCTCCCGTAAATATGTTTTACATTTTGACGGGTTTATGCGCAAAAGGAGAGACGGGAGGGTCGGCTTCTTATCGCAGAAACGCATTACGGTAGAGTCGTTTCGGTTACTTAAATGTCTGGATTTTTTTTCTTTTTCTTTAAGTTGTTTATTATGTTAGTTCGTTTGCGGTATGTAAAAAAAAAACCAGACGTCGTTACAAAACCGCAACGTTTTAAAAACATAAACTTGTTATTATGTATGTACCTATACTAAGTGCAACGTGACAGTTATTTACTTCAAAAAAATTATTAACGTACAAACAAGTACACCACACGTTTATACAGGGTGTTTGTATAAGACTTTTTAAGCAAGATGTATAAGAATCGTTAAATGCCGTCTTGGCTAAATAAAACCTTGCATATCTAAAAATCAAACTTAAAAAAAATAACCAAACTGGCTATAGTAAAACGTGACAAATTAAAAACTTGTTTGGATAAAAAAAATTGGCTAAATAAAAGAATTTGTGAAATACTGAATTAAATAAAAAATAGACTCGATAAACCTGGCTCAAATAAGAACTAGACCAAACGAAACTTGAAATAAAAATTTAAATCAAAACTAGACTAAGTGGAGCTAAATAAAAAATTTTCTCTAAGAAGAACTGAAAAATAAATCAAACATTAGCCAATGAAAGAATCGTGAAACCAACGCTTAATTAAGGAAAAACTCAAATAACAAAAACTAGACGAAACAAAACTTGGAGCAAGTAAAAATTAGGGTAAATCAAAACTTGGCTAAATGGAGTTCTACATATGTAGAACTTGATACAAGTAAAATCTTGGCTAAAACACGAAACCACACAAAAGATTAGGCAAGTAAAGCTTTAGCCAAAACAAAATAGCATACATAAAAACTTGGCTAAGTAAAAGATGGTGAAATAAAACTGGATGAGTGGCAAAGTAAAATGCACAGCAAAAAATTAGTAAGTAAAATATTGGCTAAGTAAAAACAGATTAAAGAAAAAAAAGTGGCTGAGTGAAAACTTGCTTAAGTAAAGATTTGAGCAAATAAAAATTTGATTCAATAAAAACTTGGTTAAGTAAAAACTTGGAGTGAATGAGTAAAAAGTGATCAATTAAAAAAAACTTGGCTAAGTAAAAAACCTCAATTAAAAAATTAACTAAGTAAATCAAAACTAGGCTAAATAAAAGTTTGCTGAAAAAATAGACGAAATAAAACTTGGAGTAACTAAAAATTAGGGTAAATCAAAACTTGGCTAATCGGAGTCTTGCATATGTAGAACTTGATGCAAGTAAAATCTTGGCTAAAACACGAAATCACACAAAAGATTAGGCAAGCGAAACTTTAGCCAAAACAAAATAGCATACATAAAAACTTGGCTAAGTAAAGGATGGTGAAATAAAACTGGATGAGTGGCAAAGTAAAATGCACAGCAAAAAATTAGTACGTAAAATATTGGCTAAGTAAAAACAGATTAAAGAAAAAAAATGGCTGCATGCAAATATATATTTGATTCAATAAACTTGGAGTGAATGAGTAAAAAGTAATCAGTTAAAAAAAAACTTGCCTAAGTAAAAAACCTGAATTAAAAAATTAACTAAGTAATAAATTACCTAAGTAAATCAAAACTCGGCTAAACAAAAATTTGCTTTAAAAGTAGACGAAACAAAACTTGGAGCAAGTAAAAATTAGGATACATCAAAACTTGGCTAAATGGAGTCACGCATACGTAGAACTTCGTCCAAGTAAAAACTTGGCTAAAATACGAAATAGAAATTAGATCACACGAAAGATTGCGCAAGTAAAATTTTAGCCAAAACAAAATGGCATGCGTAAAAACTTAGCAAACAAATTTACTTAGTAAAATATTGGCTATGTAAAAACAGATAAAGAAAAAAATGGCTGCATAAAAACTTGTTTCAGTAAAAACTTGAGCAAGTAAAAATTTGATCCATTAAAAACTTGGTTAAGTAAAAAAGTTGGACTAGATGGTTCAAAAGTAATCAATTAAAAAAACCTGGCTAAGTGAAAAACCTGAATTAAAAATTAGCTAAGTAAATCAAAACTACACTAAGTGTAAAACTCGGCTAATCAAAAATTTGATTTAAAAATAAACGAAACAAAACTTGGAGCAAGTACAAATTAGGGTAAATCAAAACTTGGCTAAATGGAGTCACGCATACGTAGAACTTCGTCCAAATAAAAACTTGGCTAAAATACGAAATAGAAATTAGATCACACGAAAGATTGCGCAAATAAAATTTTAGCCAAAACAAAATGACATACGTAAAAACTTGGCTAAGTAAAAATGGTGAAATAAGACTGGACACAGCAAAAAAATGACCAAAAAAATTTAGTAAGTAAAATATTGGCTAAGTAAACACAGATCCAGCCAAAAAAAATTAGCTAAATAGAAAATGAACAATTTAAAAATGGCTTTGTTACATAACGACTAGTTGGAGTAAATATGTACTTGACTAAGTGTAAATTTGGCTAAAGAAAAACTGCGTTTGAGTAAAAGATTTGAGTAAGTAAGCAAAGAATAAAGTAAATCTTGGCTAAACCAAGCAAAACTTAAGCAATACGATTAAGTATAGACTTGGTTTTAAGCAACAATTTATATAAATCAAAACTTAGTTAAATAAAGAATGAATGAATAAACAGTAGCTAAGAAAAAAATCTAAGTAAAAATGGTTAAGCATGGCCATGTCTATCAAAAAGATGGCTACATAAAAATTTAATGCGGTTAAGTAATAAACTGGCTAAGTAAAACATAGCTAAATAATATCCAAGTAAAAGTTGGCTACATAAAGACTTGCTAAGTGCAAGTTGCTGATTAAAAAAGGGATGAATAAAAAATTGCCAAGTACAAAAATATACACAAGAAATAATTTGAGTAAAAATTAGCTAATTAAAAAATTAACCAAGTAAAAATTGGGCTAAGTGAATACAGCTAAATAAAAACTTGGCTAAGTAAAAATAGAGTCAAATACGAATTTGTTTAAACAAAACTGCCTAAGTAAAAAACTTGGCTAGGTAAAAATATCGATTAAGAAAATGTACTAACTAAACGTAAAAATGGTTAAGTAAAGGCAGGTAAAAACTTAAATATACGTAAGTTACCTAAAAAAGTAGGTAGATTAAACGTGGCTAAGTAAAAAATAATCATTTAAAGATGTTAATTAATCGAAATTCGGCTACGATTATGTAAGAATTAGAGTAAAACTTGCAAATTGTTTAGAAATCCAAAAATCTACATCGTCAGCGACTTTATCTAAAAGTAGAATTTACGCAATAATATTTAGAAGGTTAACATTACACAATAAAAATATTTAAAAATCAATGCAACAATGTATTTACGAAACGTGATCAGAATTAAATCATTACGTAAGACGATAATATCGTCAAAATACAGCTTTACAGATTTATGGATATATTGACGAAATCACGGTAAGCATTTTAATCACCTTTACAAATTAAAATTTTTCACCTCGGCATTATACAATTACTCCTGCATTAATTACAAGATCTCCCTCGTTCGATGATAAAAATTTAGAATGCATTCTAGGAATCATTATGGATTAAAGAAACCGCATAGTTGTAACATTTTACTCGTAGTTATAACAAAAGTTATATTAGTTAGCAGTTCGAAATTCCCAGCTTTGTATAATTTATTTTTTTCCTGTTTTCGGTTAAAGTAATATTGCGAAATTCTAACGTTTCAATTCGCCATTACATAACCCATAGTATACAGTGTGGAACAGCCAAATGGAATAAATTCGATAACAAATAAATGATGGTGTATTGGGAAAAACACTGGGACATGTCGATTTGTATTTTTAAATGCGCATTAAAAAAAAAAAATTATACAGGGTGTGCCATGTGACAGTGGCCAATACCAACTTTCTTATTTTAAATGGAAACCCCTGCATATTATTTATTTTTTGGGTTCTTCGGAAAATTCTAGACATAATTCATGTACAGGGTGAGCAAATAAGCGAGGTAAGCGGCTGTATCTCAGAAACTAATGATAGTAGAGAGTTGCGGTAAAAAATTTTATAGGTAAAGTGGGCAAGGGAAAATGCTGGAAATTATTTTCTAGCTTCCAACCATCTTGAATTACATAAAGTTACGTTTCTCGCGATTTTCTCCAATCAATATAACAAAATAGTATTTGCGTTTTAATGCCAACTTAAAGCCAAACATTTTTTGTAAAAGCAATTTTTCTCTATCTTTCGAAATAAAGTGGTGGGGGATATTTGAATGTTGTTTTAAAGAAATGCCTGTCACTTCGAAACGGCTTAATGGATTTGGATAAATTTGGTATCATTGAAAAGAGCATTTCTTGGGCTTTTAGGTTTCTCGTAATCACGACAATTGTGACCTACACGGCCGCCGATAGAGGGCGGATTTTCTCAAAAAATTTAAATGCGATGATATGATTTTTTTTAGACTAGAAAATAGACAAATGACCAACCAATAAGCCTGCGCAAGCCGCATCTTAATATCTTTTTCCTAACTCCTCAAATTATTAAAAAAAATACTAAACCAGGAAAATTCATACCTATATCCCCATTTAAAAATGCATCGCTTGCTTTCGATAAGAAGGCAAGTAGTAGGCCATGGAAATAAAAGACAAACTCCTCTCAAAAAAATATTCACAAGAAATGTCAGTTTATTTAGTGCTGTGATTTTAAGTCACACGTTTTCGTATTTGTAAGCGATTTTCGTTTTAAATAAAGTTGTGGTCCTGAAAAGGACCGATTTTGAAAAAAGATTAATGCCTTTTGTGTTCAAATTGCCTTCCGTTATATTCCACACATTTTTCCAGTCTTTCTTAAGTCGACAGAACCGCGGCCTCGATTTCTGCCGCTGATAGTTTGACGAATTGAGTTTCGAATTCTGTTGTCCATATCATTCCTGTTGTTGGTGGAGTTTGAAAACAATTCTTCTTTAAACGTCCCCAGCAAGTAAAAATCGAAATAAAGACATGTCGGCTTCATTATTTGTCATTTTGATTAAAAAGGGAGATCTTGCCAAAAGTTTGACGTTAATTGGCAATATTTTTGTTAGGCTTGGCCTACTATTTGCCTTCTTATCGAAAGCAAGCAATGCCAGTCGATTCCGCTTAATCGGGACACAAAAGGAAAATGCATTTCGCACCAATAATCCGGAGGTCCTGTAAATATGATTTCGGACATTAATTGAATAATGTGCCGGACAACCATCTAATTGCAGAAACGTAGTTCATTCTCTTTCTGCCTAGTTGCGAGTGGCACATCCTCTAACAAAATTGGCAAGTCGTTGTTCTTTCATTTCTCAAATATCGGTTATCAAGTTTCCTTTTCGTCGTAGCAACTTACAGGTACATCGATGAATTCTGTCCCCAATCGTTAAAATGCTATTTCTTCCTTTCATTCAAACTTTGTGAGTTTAATTTAAAATTTAGTCTTCAGTATTGTCCTTGCTATCTGCAACATCTCTTAACCAATGCGGATTTTCAGCGGACCAATAATGCATGTTATGACGGTTAACAATTCTAAAACCATCTGGACTACTATCCCAACGTTTCAGCCATCTAAAAAAATCAACGATGTCATCCATGCATTCGAATTAGCATGGTATTCAACGGGCAATCTCTTAATATCCAACTCTATAAAACAGCGAGGTCGTTTCCTTTTTCCGATGACAAGCAATTTTTTCTTGTCGGTCCAGAGAATTTCCGTTAAGAAATTTCTGTTTTCCTCAAAGAAAACCGTCATCCATTGACAATAATTTAATCTATT
Organism: Holotrichia oblita; assembly: GCA_023690525.1. Lineage (NCBI taxonomy): Eukaryota > Metazoa > Arthropoda > Insecta > Coleoptera > Scarabaeidae > Holotrichia > Holotrichia oblita. The sequence goes on from CM043017.1 coordinate 194,047,391, forward strand.
ATCGAAATCTTCTTCATTTAGCGCAAAACATGCACTTGTGCATGGTGTGGGTACTGTCTTGCAAAGCTTTATATTTTAACATAGGTCCAGATACACGCATCTTGTAGTAACAATGCTCGAACCATTTGCTGAGCGCTTCGTCAACTTCAGCATCTTTTATTTCGTTTACGTTTTTTTGATTAAAAATTTGTACTTTCAAATTATACGCAATCAACAATATTGGGCTGCGTGTGACAAAAGTTTGACGTTAATTGGCAATATTTTTGTTAGGCGGTTGTCGTGTCCATGGCCTACTAAAACTTGCCTTCTTATCGAAAGCAAGCAATGCACCATTAAGCGGAATCGACTAAATATATGAATTTTCCTGGTTCAGTATATTTTTTTAAATAATTTGAGTTAGGAAAAAGATGTTAAGATGCGGCTTGCGCATGCTTATTGGCTGGTCATTTGTCTATTTTCTAGTCTAAAAAGAATCATATCATCGCATTTAAATTTTTTGTGAAAATACAATATTTTGGTTATAATATCGAATAACGCCCTCTATCGGCGGCCGTGTAGGTCACAACTGTCATGATTACAAGAAACCTAATAGCTCAAGAAATGCTCTTTTCAATGATACCAAATTTATCAAAATCCATTAAGCCGTTTCGAAGTTACAGGCATTTATTTAAAACAACATTCAAATACCCCCCACCACTTTATTTCGAAAGATAGAGAAAAATTGCTTTTACAAAAAATGTTTGACTTTAAGTTAGCATTAAAACGCAAATACTTTTTTGTTATATTGATTGGAGAAAATCGCGAGAAACGTAACTTTATGTAATTCAAGATGGTGGAAACGCCCACTGGCGGCCATCTTGGAAACTTGAAAATAATTTCCAGCATTTTCCCTTGCCCACTTTACTTATAAATTTTTTTACCGTAACTCTCTACGATCATTAGTTTCTGAGATACAGCCGCTTACCTCGCTTATTTGCCCACCCTGTACAATGTCCCATACCTATCTTCAACTGTTTCGGAAATATTAAGTGTTTTCAAATTTATTACGAAAATTAACATTAAAAAAAAAATTATTTTATTTCACAAATTCGCTACATTACACTAAAAACCTAATAAGTAATACTGATTATTTCTTAATAATGTAAAAAAAAAAAAAAACATTAATGTCAATGTAGTAAATGTTGAAAATGCTCGCCGCGAACGTCTTGGCAACATGCTAATCTGGTATAGAAATGTCTTCTAACATTACTCAACATCTCAGGCGTCACTGATCTAATCGCAAGCGTGATTCGTCTTTTTAAGTCATCTAAGTTGAGGGGTTTCGTTTTGTGTACAAGACTTTTGACATATCCCCACAAAAAGTAGGCTAATGGCGTCAGATCAGGAGATCGTGCTGGCCATTCTATCGATCCGCTTCTCCCTATCCACCGATTCGGAAGAATTTGGTTCGGGTACTGCCGGACATTGATTTGGAAATGGGACGGTGCTCCATCTTGCTGAAACCATACTGTATTGGCGGGGACTTGTGGGTTTGCTGGATTAGGATTAGGAAGTTTGCGAAAGTTGGCACGACATTATTTTGGAGCAGTTCTAAATATTTATCTCCATCAATGAACGATGTGATTTCCAACAATTCCTGCCCAAACATTAACTTTTTCAGGATATTGCGGCGTGTGTTCCTCTCTCATCCAGTGAGGATTCTCATTAGACCAATAGCGGCAATTTTGACGATTAACATGGCCGTGAAGTGTAAATGTGCTCTCATCATCAGAAAATAAAATATCTTCTAATTGGATCACATTGTTATCTAACATTGCCATCATCTGTTCACAAAAATACGTTCTCCTATCGAAATCGTCTTCCATGAGCTCCTCAGTTGGCATCACTTTATAGGGATGCATTTTACTTTCCTTTAATACTCGAAAAATTGATGTGTGGCTAATGTTGAACAGTGGGGCTGCTTTCCCTACCAGAATTATGTGGGTTTTCTTGAAACTCAAGCATAATATCCAATTCCGTATCATCACTTACTGCATTGGCAGCTACTTTTTTAATATGTCTTAATACATGACCAAGCTCGCAAAACTGTTTTTCTATTTTGCTAATTGTTCCTTGGGATACAGGCGGCAAATTTGGACATTTTTCGTGTGTTATCTCCATAACCAATAGTTATTTTGTGCATTTCTGTTAAATGAACCATTTTTTCTGATATTATTACGTACAGTTAACGAAATTCAAACCACAATAATAGCACTGACACTGATCACTACTGTCATGCAGGCAGACAACATGTTGCTAAGGCTACGAGTTTTTACGAAAATAAACAAAACGGTCTTTGTATTTGTTTAATTTCATATCAGTAAAAAGGAACGCAGCAATGGTTTTTGCTTACTTTATCAATATCAAGAGTTAAATGGGAAATAGATTTTTAGTGTAATGGCAGGGAAGAAAAAGAACAGTCAATAAAGACAACTGGAAACGAGAAAAGGCTAAAAAAGATAGGTTAATACATAATGTTAATTGTAGAACTTTACTTTCACGACTTTGTAATATTGGTAATAATTATTATTAATTATGCTGGTGTGTACATTAATGTGCATTTTTCATCTTTCAGGTATAGTCGAAAGCGTTTGCCTCAAGCTCCAAAGTGTAAACATTACACAAAAAAGTTCCAGTCTTCTTCACTAACCATGGCCGATATCAGAAAGTTTAATGAAAAATTCTACGCTGAAAGAAAAAAACGCTATCAGGACATGTTTGTCCCTTATTAAAAATCCTGTTAGAAAGGGTAAAACTGTAAAAGTTAATGTGAAAAATAAACCAGAGTCCTTAAGTGCAGACTATTTTGTGAAGTGTAAGAACAGAGAAGTGCCTGTGTGCAAGAAAGTCTTTATGGCAATACTGGACGTAGGAAAAAATCGAGTAAGCAGCATTCTACAGAAATTCCATAAAACAGGGAGTTTGCCCAAGGATGGCCGAGGAGGTGATTATGTTTCACAAAGCAACAATTTGAAACGACTGACAGTACAAATCTTTATACAATCGTTGACATGTTGTGAGTCTCATTATGCAAGAAATAAAACGATTGTTCGTAGATATCTGCCCTGCGAATTAAACATACTGAAATGATGGAAGATGTACAACTCAGGTGTAGCAGAGAACCTGTGCAGGTACGCCAGTGTTTCTTCAGAAGTATTTTTGTGAGGAAGTACAATATTGGTTTTGGGTCTCCAAAAGTCGATGTCTGCTCGAAATGTTTACAGTTCTCTGAAAAAATAAAGCAGGCTTCCACTTTGGAAGAAAAGGCGACCATTATAACAGAGCGGCGACTTCACAAACTTCGGGCCAAAGCATTTTACAAATTGCTTCAAAAGTTTTAATACTTTCGTTTGACTGCCAAAAAAATTTGCCATTACCCAAGATTCCCGATCAAGCCTGTTACTTCAGTATGCAAATAAATTTATACAATTTTACTGCAGTGATTGGAAACTCTAAGACAATGCTTACTCCAGAAACAGTCAAATCGTTCTTGTGGTCTGAAGTTGATCGACGAAAGAGTTCCAACGAGATAGCATCTGCTGTTTTCCACACACTGTCCAATCATGTTTTTCAAGACGACGTCGAGATTGTGAGATTGATGGCTGATGGGTGTGCAGGCCAAAATAAGAACTGCACGGTAATCGGAATGATGTGCTACTGGTTGCATTGTTGTACACCAACGTGCATAAAAAGAATAGAAATAGTGTTTCCTATAGTTGGACATTCCTTCCTGCCCCCGGACAGAGTCTTCGGACATATTGAGAAAAAGTTAAGAAAGACTTCTACAATAGTTAATCCACACAAGTACTTTGACATAATCAAAGAATTTTCTTCAGTTCTTAAAATGGGAAAAGATTATGTGGTGTGCGATTGGAAAGCCGCATCTGCAAATGTTCTCAAGATCCCAGCCAGCTGGCATTTCAAATTACAAAAATCCAAGCGAATTATAATATCCAAGACAGCCAATGGATCAGTCGAGGTTAAGGGGGAACCTTATTATAATAGCGACGTTTCGGTATTCAGTGGAATATGGGTAAGAAAATAGCGCAAATGAAATCAAAGCAGTTGGACGTGGGTAGACCAGTTAAACCTGACAAAATAAAGAGCATCTCATCTTTGCCAGCAAGCCCAAGTTAGTTTCGAGGTTATCTGATAGGTTCCTAATGATTTTTTTGCAACCGCCTGGCTGTTATTATATTATTAGACGCCACCTTAATAATAACGCCCATAAACAACATGTTGCCGATTCATTTATTACCCAGCTCTTCAGGTTATTAAGTATAAATACAAAGCAAAAAAATGCACCGTTACATTACATATTACCGAAAATTCCAGATTTAATTCAATATATTTATCATAGATAATTATGATTAATAACGATTACAATTGAAATTACGCGATTTTGATTTTCAAATCGATATGCGAGTCCTCTAAATGTCCCCTCGTTAGTCTACCTGTCTTAGCGATATGTAGGTAATCTCTAAAGTATTATAAATTATTTTTCCAAAGATTATTACACGAAACCAATTAATTAGAATCATTACATCGAAACAATCTAGATCAAGATTAGATTATTTATTAAAATTAACCTTAATAAGCGGTCACCTTTTTACTCGTGCAACCTGTACATATTTACAGGTTCAGTTAATGCAAAAAACCACCGTATAGTTAGTTACATAAAAATATTTATATATTTTAATAAAAAAATACGACGTACACACGCACACAAGCAAACGCAAATCGTCGTCAGGAAATAATGACAAGCAAATACTCTAGCGTGACTGATAAAGCAGCGCGGCAGCGATAACGATAGTGTTAGTAATAAGTCTCTCTATGCTTTGCGATCTCGCATTCTATATTGGATTTTTCGCAATCTACGTTTCGCTCTCATAGCGGACCTTGTGCATCATCCAGGTGACAGTTTCGCCGTATTTGACGAGTCCGTGACGTCAATCCGCCGCCTATTATTATTGTTGTAATAAAAAAACTATTATTTTACTTATATGTCGAAATACGTGGGTTACCCGTTTAGTTTTTGGAAATTATGTGGAAAATTATAATAAAAATAAAGTAAATAAAGTAATAAATAAAAAAAGTACCCCAACATGATTGATTTAGTACAACCATAAACTTTATTGTAGCAAATAAATAATGTTCCTGGTAATTCCTATACATCGTTTTATAATGACCGCTAATTAGTGTCCGTTCTTCCCCGTCTACTTTCGTTTTGCTGTATTACACAATCAGTCTCCGGTTTATTACAAAGAAAAATGAACAAGTGCGTAAAGACTGCTAGATTTCAAGATCACCATCGACAACTATACACAATAGCATTAGTTGAAAGCGAAATTTTTTTTTTTACTTCCCAGCTCAGTGTTTAAGCCGTTCAGGGATTCTGCAAGGTTCGATTTTGGGACCGCTGCTATTTTCAATCCAAAAGTGCGTTTTATTTTAAATAAAAAAGTATAAAATCAATCTTTTGTTAAACTTTTTTGTTCTTGAATGTTTTCCCACCTTTCACCGTTAGCATTTTCTATTTTTTTGCTAAATGCGTTTTATTTTAAATAAAAACAAAAATTAAACCGTGTTTTTGTTCGCAATGATTAAAGTTTCCGCTCTAGTGAATTCTTTCGTTTAATTTTTTTGTTCTTTATTATAGTTTGACAATGACAAACTTTCAAACAATTATTTTGTTTATTCTTTTATTTCGGAATTATTTTTATTCCTTGACAATTAATTGCTAGATCTTCTACCAGTGGTGATTTTTTTTAACGAAATCCTCTTTACTTTAAATTAAAAAAAAATCAAGTCTGTGTTTTTTTTTTGACAGTTACTAAACTAAACCTGAACAATTCTACTGTTTAAATTTTTTGTTCTTATAAACGTTTTTTTTTTATTTCTTGACAGTTCCTAGACCGTCCACCACTGCCTATTTACTTTTTTTTGCTAAATGCGTTTTATTTTAAATAAAAACAAAAATTAAACCTTGTTTTTGTCTGCAATGATTAAACTGTCGACTCTAGCGAATTCTTTTGTTTAATTTTTTGTTCTTTATTTTAGTTTGATTTGTTTTTTATTTCTTGACAGTGACAAAACTTCCAAACAGTTATTTAGTTTATTCTTTTATTTCGGAATTATTTTTATTCCTTGACAATTAATTGCTAGATGTTCTACCAGTGGAGATTTTTTTTAAACGAAATCCTCTTTAAATTTTAAAAAATAAAGTCTATTTTTTTTTTGACAGTTCCTAGACCGTCCACAGCCTTTTTTTTTGCTAAATGCGTTTTATTTTAAACAAGAAAACGTAATCCGTGTTTTCCTTTCCGACAATTAAACTTTTTTCACGTAAAACGATTCTTTTAATTCTTAATTTGAATGTTTTATTTTTTGACAGTTGCTAGAGCTTCCACCAATAAATGTAATCCCATCTTTTATTTACAATGACTATTTAATTTTCATCTGGAGCAATTTCGTTTTCCATTACAGCGATTAAACTTTCTACCTCAGACAGATTTTTCGTTCAATTTTTTTATTCTTGAATGTTTTTTATTTCTTGACAGTCGGTAAACCGATTTCTTTTGCTAAATATGCTCTATTTTCAATTAAAAAAAATGTGATCCGTGTTTTTTTTTTTACAATAACAACTTTCTAATATAGAAGCAATTACCGTAGAAAAATTGCGTTAATTTGCATGCAATATTTGCAATCTTTTAAAATAATCCCAAGGACTGGATAAACACCGCTATGAACTTATTATCAACGGTCCGGTTCCCGATAGCGTTTGTTTGAATTCTGGGGTTCCGCAAGGTTCGATTTTGGGACCGCTACTGTTCTCGATCTATACCGATTTTTTTTATTAGATGTGTTCTATTTTAAATAAAACTGCATCTAATCAGTTCGCCAAGAACAATTGCTTTGTTAAACATTTCTTTAGTTTTGATTGTTTTTATTATTATTTGACAATTGCTAAAACTTTTTTTGTTTAAATAGGTTTTATTTTCAATTAAAAAAAAATGTGATCTTTTTTTAGCAACCTCGCAGAAAAAAATGCAGATAACTTTTCATTTGAGGTTTCGCTAATCATGCTGTCAGATGTTTCAGAAGGTTTCTAAAGACTGTCTTGACATCGAGCGTAAACTTATCTACGCGATAAAATCCAGAAGACTTCAACACAGTAAACGACGATCGTGAAAACCTACGCTCAACAGCCTTCTATTAAACAAACAAAAAATGTAATCCATGTTTTTCTTTAGAATGACTAAAATTCCCACCTAGGGTAGTTCTTTTGTTTATTTTTTTGTTTTTAAATGTGTTTTATTTCTTGACGTAGTTGCCAAACCTTCCACTGCTAGCTTTTTTTTTAATAATTTTTTTTCAATCCAAAAATGTAATCTGTGCTTTTAACTGACAATTACTAAACTTTGCACTTGATCCAGTACTATTATTTCATTTTCTTTTGTTTTTAAATTTTTTTTTTTAATTTCTTGACGTAGTTTCTAAACCTTCCACCACTATCGATTTATTTTTACGTTTTTATCTTAAATAAAAAAAAAATCATCCCCGTTTTACTGTGCAATGACTAAACTTTCCACATGGAACAGTTCTTTTGTTTAATTTTTTTTGTTCTTGATTTTTTTTATTTTTCGACAGTTGCAAAACTCTACCACCACCGATTTTTTTAACTGGATTATTTTTATTTTAAATTAAAAAAAAATGTAATTCCCGACTTGACTTTCCACCTGGAGCGATTCCGTTTTTTATTACAATGACTAAACTTTTTACCTGGGATAGTTCTTTTGTTTATTTGATTTTATTTTGTTGTTTAATACTTTTTGCTTCTTGGCAATTGCTAGACCTCTCACCACCGGCAATTGTTTTTTGTTTAAATTCTTTTGTTGTTTTTTTTTTTAGAGTTACTAAATTTTCCATTAGAAACGGTTCTTTTGTTTGTTTGTTTTTTTTATTTGAATGTTTGAATTCAATTTAGAATTTTTTACCAGTTGATGGTCCCTCCACACCTCGCGATTTCTTTTAACTAAATTCTTTTTATTCTTCAATGTTTTTTTTATTTCTTAACAGTTCCTAAACCTACCACCACTACAGATTTTTTTTAACTAAATTCTTTGTAATTTAAATTTTAAAAATTTAATCGCCCTTTCTCTTTATATTAACTAAACTTTGCACCTGAAATACGTCTCTTATTTATTTATTTTTTGTTTTTAAATGTTTTTTATTTCTTGACATAGTTGCTAAACCTTTCACTGTTAGCTACTTTTTTCTAATATTTTATTTTTTGTGTTTTTATTGACAGTTACTAAACTTTGCACTTTTGTTTTTAAATGTTTTTTTTACTTCTTGACGTAGTTGCTAAACTTTCCACCACCACCGATTTTTTTAATCGATTTTCCTGAAATACGTCTTTTGTTTATTTATTTTTTGTTCTTGAATATTTTTTATTTCTTGACAGTTATTATAAACTTTCCACTTTTTTCTTGGCGTAATTGCTAAATCTTTCACCACTAGCAATTGTTTTTTTTTGTTAAATGCGTTTTATTTCAAATAAAACAAATGAAACCGTCTTTTTCTCACCAGTGACTAAACTTTCCACGTAGAACAGTTCTTTTGTTTATTTTTTTTTTTGTTAACAGTTGCTAAATCTTCCACCGCTAGCGGTCTTATGTTTTATTTTCAATAAAAAAATAATAATAAAGAAAATGTGATCCGTATTTTCCTTGGCATTTACTAAACTTTCCAGTTGAGGTAGTTCTTTTGTTTAATTTTTTTGTTTTTAGTGTTTTTTTTTTCTTGACGTAGTTGCTTTCACCGCTAGCAATTGTTTTTTTTTTGTTAAATGTTTTCTTGACAGTTACTAAACTTTCCACCTAGGACAGTTCTTCTGTTTAATTGGTTTTCTGTTTTTAAATGTTTTTCCTTTTCTTGACAGTTGACTAAACCTTCCACCGCTATCGATTTTTTTGGGTTTCATGTTTTATTTTCAATAAAGAAAATAAAGAAAATCCGTATTTTTCTTAGCAGTTACTAAACTTTCCACTTGAGGAAGTTCTTTCGATTTTAACTGTTTTTTTTTTTCCTTAACGCAGTTGTTAAATCTTTCACCGCTAGCAATTGTTGTTGTGGTTAAATGCGTTTTATTTCAAATAAAACAAAAGAAACCGTATTTCTCTTGACAGTAACTAAACTTTCTACCTAGGACAGTAAACTTTCCACTTAGAGCAATTCTTTTGTTTTTGGGTTTTTGAATAAACAATTCTAATGTTTAAATTTTTTGTTCTAATAAACGTTTTTCTTTTATTTCTTGACAGTTCCTAGACCGCCCACCACTGCACGCATTTGTTTTATTTTGCTAAATGCGTTTTATTTTAAGTAAAAACAAAAATTTAACCGTGTTTTTTTGTTTGCAATGATTAAACTTTCCACTCTAGCGAATTCTTTTGTTTAATTTTTTTGTTCTTTATTTTTGTTTGATTTGTTTTTTTATTTCTTGACGTACATAGTTGCCAAATCTTCCAGCACTAGTCACATTTTTTCTTTACAATGGCTAAACTTCCAAACAGTTATTTAGTTTATTCTTTTATTTCGGAATTATTTTTATTCCTTGACAATTAATTGCTAGATCTTCTACCAGTGGAGATTTTTTTTTAAACGAAATCCTCTTTACTTTAAATTAAAAAAATAAAATCTGTGATTTTTTTTTGACAGTTACTAAACTAAACCTAAGACAATTTTAATATTAAAATTTTTTGTTTTTAAATGTTTTTTTCTTGACAGTTCCTAGACCGCCCACCACTGCACGCATTTGTTTGATTTTGCTAAATGCGTTTTATTTTACATAAAAACAAAAATTAAACCTTAATTTTGTTTGCAATGATTTAACTTTCCACTCTAGCAAATTCTTTTGTTTAATTTTTTTGTTTTTTAATTATATTTGATTTGTTTTTTATTTCTTGACGTACATAGTTGCCAAATCTTCCATCACTAGTCACATTTTTCTTTATAATGACTAAACTTTCAATCAGTTGTTTTGTTTATTCTTTTGTTTTTCGGAATTATTTTTATTCCTTGACAATTGCTAAATCTTCTACCAGTGGCGATTTTTTTTAAACGAAATCCTCTTTACTTTAAATTAAAAAAAAATAAAGTCTGTGTTTTTTTTTTCGACAGTTACTAAACTAAACCTAAGACAATTCTAATGTTTAATTTTTTTTGTTCTTAAACGTTTTTTTTTTTAATTTCTTGACAGTTCCTAGACCGCCCACCACTGCCCGTTTGTTTTTTTTTTTGCTAAATGCATTTTATTTTAAATAAAAACAAAAATTAAACCTTGTTTTTGTTTGCAATGATTAAACTGTCGACTCTAGCGAATTCTTTTGTTTAATTTTTTTGTTCTTTATTTTAGTTTAATTTGTTTTTTATTTCTTGACGTACATAGTTGCCAAACCTTCCACCACTAGTCACATTTTTCTTAATAATACAATGACGCAAATAATTTTGCTGATGTGTCCAGATGATATCAGTGTCAGAAATGTTGAATTTCAATATGTACAGTCTGTTCCAAAATTCAATAAAACAACGTGATCCGTATTTTCTTTACAATGACTATACTTTCTATCCGTCACAGATTCTTTTGTTTTTAAATGTTTTTTTTTTAAATTTCTTAACGGTTAGTAAACCTGTCGCCACTGGTGATCTTTTTTTTTTGCCCAAATACGTTTTATTTTAAATAAAAAAATGTAATCCGTATTATGCTTGACAGGTACTAAGCTTTCGACTAGAGACAGTTCTTTTGTTTAATTTTGTTGTTGTTGAAAACTTCTTTGTTTCTTGATTGTTGTTAGACATTCCACCACTGGCGATTTTTTTTTCAAATTTGCCTAAATTCTTATTTTAATTAAAAGAAAATGTAATCTAAGATAAGACTAAGATTTCCATCTGAGATCATTCTTTTTTTTTTCTTCGCAATGATTAAACTTTCCATCCCATACAGTTCTTTTGTTTATTTGTTGCTAGCGATTTTTTTTTGAATTAAAAACATTCTATTTAAATTAATTCATGTTTTTCTTGGCAAGTTCTAAACTTTCCACTTGGCATAGTTCCTTTGTTTCAATTTTTTTGTTCTTTAATTGTTTCTTATTTGTTGACAGTTGCTAAAAACGTTCCATCGATAGTGAGATTTTATTTTTATTTTTGAATAACGTTATACGTTAGGTTTTAAACGAAAAAAAGTGTAATCCATGTTAACTAAACTTGGCGTCACGAATAATTACTCGTTATTTAAGTAATTCATTCGTTTTTAGCTCATCCTGTATTGCACATTTGTACAGCATCCTCTGTCAGAATTTATCACGTGGAAGAACTAAACTACATCGTTTATTACAATTATAAAATAATCAAGTCATTAACCTTGAATGTAAAAACTATTTATATAAAATCAACACCATCTAGCGTGCAAAATATAAATCGCGTCTTTTCGTCGGACGAAAAAAAAAAAAGGTTGAAATGTTATATACACAGACACACATATCGTATGACATATTAATCAGAAAACGATATCGAGCACATGTATAATGTAATATTAATTGTATACATCTTATCCTGTGAGATAAATCGGTTATGCAACACCGATAGATGCAGGTCAGAACAGAATTTCTTTGACACGGAGAAGTCGAGGTCACACAGCGACCTTTGATTCCGATCTATTGTGGGGCGATTCCCTAGCTCTCCATATATCACTAAGTTTCGTAAAATATTTATAATGACACATGACTAATACTAGAACATTCATTCAATACATCTACATTATTATTATTATTATTATGAGATTAGACGTGAATTTCGATGATCTTTTGACTCTACCGCGCGCGCGACCGTCCTTCGGATCGTATCATGGAATATGGTGTGACAAACGCTTACCATATCGACGGTGACTTCGCCAACTTTCGTGTTGCCATGCTGCTTCCTGAACTTCTTGATCTTCTCCTGCTCTTTGGGAATCTTAGTTGCCAGTACAGCCTTTAGGTCCGTGGAGGTGTTGCTCATCGATCGGAGAACGGCCGATACTTGAGGAATGATTTGTTTCTGTAAAAAAAGATATATATCGTGTAAAAAACAAATTACTTTTCCATTGTTTTTTTTTATTATTTTGACAGCTCTAAAAACAATGTTTTTCCTTACACGTCAAAAATGTAGCTGTCAAAATACAATTCGGGAGAGGTAAAATCGGTTATTTTCTACAATCTTTAATGTTGCGATCGTCAAATGAATGAGATTATAAAAACGAATTTTGACACATGTCACAGTGTCAACAAATTCCTGACAGTCATCGAATTGTAAAAACATAATTTAAACGTTTGCAATCATTATATATCTAATCCTTAAAAGCGATTAAACTATAAATGGACCAACTGATTTGGCAATTGTAACAATTGCACAACTTTCTGACAGCTGTCAAACTGTAGACATACTATTTTATCCGGTCAAAATATATCCGTTTACAAATTCTACTGTAGTAATCGTTAACATGTTTACAACGGCTACTAAATTGTAAACATACAACGTTTTTCGATTTCAGACATTTGTAGCTGTCAAAATATATCTGACAGCTGTAACATTATCTATAAAAATCCTCATCCTTTACGCGAATTTTGCGCGTGGTAATGATTGATCAAAATATTTGTCAAAACTGCCAAACTGTAGACATACTACGTTTTCCGGTTTCAGACATTTCTAGCTGTCAAAATATATCTGACAGTCGTAACGTTACGTAGAACCGCTTATAAATTTTTTACAATTTTAAGTGAAGTAACCATCAAAACATACGTAACAGCTGCCAGATTGTAAAAATAGTACACTTTCTGATTTCAGACATTTGTAACTGTCAAAATATATCTGACAGCTGTAACATTATCTATAAATCCCCATTCTTCTCAAGAAGTTTGAGCGCGGTCATTATTGATCAAAATTTGTGAAAGCTGCTAAACTGTAGACATATGTACTACTTTTTTCAGTTTCAGACATTTGCAGCTGTCAAAATATATCTGACAGTTGTAACATTAGCTATAACTCGTCATTCTTTTTCAGAATTTTGAGGGTGGTAATGATCAAAATATACGTGACAGCTGCCAGATTGTAAAAATAGTACACTTCCTGATTTCAGACATTTGTAGCTGTCAAAATATATCTGACAGCTGTAACATTATCTATAAATCCCCATTCTTCTCACGAAGTTTGAGCGCGGTAATTATTAATCAAAATTTGTGAAAGCTGCCAAACTGTAGACATAGGTACTACTTTTTTCAGTTTCAGACATTTGCAGCTGTCAAAATATATCTGACAGTTGTAACATTAGCTATAACTCGTCATTCTTTTTCAGAATTTTGAGGGTGGTAATGATCAAAATATTTGTGAAAACTGCCAGATTGTAAAAATAGTACACTTCCTGATTTCAGACATTTATAGCTGTCAAAATATATCTGACATCTGTGTAACATTATCTATAAATCCTCATTCTTTTCACGAATTTTGAGCGTGGTAATGATTGATTAAAATATCTGTGAAAGCTGCCAAACTATAGACATACTACTTTTTTCGATTTCAGACATTTGTAGCTGTCAAAATATATCTGACAGTTGTAACATTACGTAGAACCACTTTTTTTACCATTTTAGGTGTAGTAATAATCAAAATATATGTGACAACTGCCAGATTGTAAAAATAGTACACTTCCTGATTTCTGCCACTTGTAGCTGTCAAAATATATCTGACAGTTGTAAAATTGTACAACGATCCATTTTATTTTTACAATCTTAAGTGTAATAATCATTAAAATATTTGTGACAGTTGCCAAATTGCAACATTATTTTTTTCCAGTATCAAACATCTGTAGCTGTCAAAATATGTATATCTGACAGTTGTAACATTAGCTATAACTCGTCATTCTTTTCACGAATTTTGAGCGTGGTAATGATTGATCAAAATATTTGTGAAAGCTGCCAAACTATAGACATACTACTTTTTTCGATTTCAGACATTTGTAGCTGTCAAAATATATCTGACAGTTGTAATATTAGGTAGAACCTCTTTTTTTACCATTTTAGGTGTAGTAATTATCAAAATATATGTGACAGCTGCCAGATTATAAAAATGGTACACTTCCTGATTTTTCGACACTTGTAGCTGTCAAAAGAGATCTGACAGTTGTAAAATTGTACAACGATCCATTTTATTTTTACAATCTTAAGTGTAATAATCTTTAAAATACTTGTGACAGTTGCCAAATTGCAACATTATTTTTTTCCGGTATCAAACATCTGTAGCTGTCAAAATATGTATATCTGACAGTTGTAACATTAGCTATAACTCGTCATTCTTTTTAAGAATTTTGAGGGTGGTAATGATCAAAATATTTGTAAAAACTGCCAGATTGTAAAAATAATTCATTTTCTGATTTCAGACATTTGTAGCTGTCAAAATAGATCTGACAGTTGTAACATCACGTACGACTTTTTTTTTACAATTTTGAGTGTAGTAATCATTAAAATATACGTGACAGCTGCCAGATTGTAAAAATGGTACACTTACTGATTTTCGACACCTATAGCTGTCAAAATAGATCTTGACAGTTGTAAAATTGTACAACGATCCATTTTAATTTTACAATCTTAAGTGTAATAATCATTAAAATATTTGTGACAGCTGCCAAATTGTAAAAATAGTACACTTCCTGATTTCTGCCACTTGTAGCTGTCAAAATATATCTGACAGTTGTAAAATTGTACAACGATCCATTTTAATTTTACAATCTTAAGTGTAATAATCTTTAAAATACTTGTGACAGTTGCAAAATTGCAACATTATTTTTTTCCGGTATCAAACATCTGTAGCTGTCAAAATATGTATATCTGACAGTTGTAACATTAGCTATAACTCGTCATTCTTTTTAAGAATTTTGAGGATGGTAATGATCAAAATATTTGTAAAAACTGCCAGATTGTAAAAATAATACATTTTCTGATTTCAGACATTTGTAGCTGTCAAAATAGATCTGACAGTTGTAACATCACGTACGACTTTTTTTTACAATTTTGAGTGTAGTAATCATTAAAATATACGTGACAGCTGCCAAATTGTAAAAATGGTACACTTCCTGATTTTCGACACCTATAGCTGTCAAAATAGGTCTTGACAGTTGTAAAATTGTACAACGATCCATTTTAATTTTACAATCTTAAGTGTAATAATCATTAAAATATTTGTGACAGTTGCCAAATTGCAACAACATAATTTTTTTTTCCGATTTCAGATATTTGTAGCTGTCAAAAAAACACATTTGACAGTTGTAAAATCGTACAACCACAAAGTTTTTCTTTAATTTTGGGTATAGTAATCCGTAAAATGTTTGCGACAACTACCAAACATATTACTACTGTTGTAGACATTTCTAGCTGTCAAAATACATCTAACAATTGTAAAATTATACCATAACTCATTTTTTTTTCCAATGTTGAATACAGTAATCATGTTTCTTTATGATGTTGAATCTATGAGCAGTCATTAAAATGACAGCTGTCACATTGTAAAAACACTACTTTTTCGGTTTCAGACATTTGTAGCTGTCAAAATAGATCTGACAGTTGTAAAATTATACATTCGTTTTTAAACCGACGACTGTAGTAATCATTAAGATATTTGTGGCAGCTGTCAAATTCCTGTCAATTAATAATAACTTTTTTAACTATAAAATTATTTTCGACAGTTGGTAAATTGTGAAAACATTTTTTTTTTCAGATAACTGGGATTTGTAAGCGTCGACGTGCGTTTGACATTTACAGAATTGCACAATCATTGATTTGATAACAGTCGTTTTTTCCACCTGTCAAAACTAGTTTGACAGCTGTCAAACAGTAAAAGTGTTACTTTTCGAGATTTCGATTATTTGTATCTGTCAAAACACATTTGACAGTTACATTTCATAATTTTCAATTCGATTTTTTTTAAAACAGAGATAATTTTATTGCGCTTTAACAATGATTTAAGTACAAACACGGCTATATATTTAAATTTTTTTCTTTATTATCGTCTATGAGCTCATTTATCCGTACGTAAATTGCACCGTTGATTAGTAAGGTACACAAAAGTAACGAATCGAAGTAGGCGTTTATTTCTTCCTCTTTAGCGAAGCATAAATTATTATCATCGCGCTTATGTAATTGGTCGTGAATTCATTCACAGCGTTCGTACTTCAATACATACGTGCATGAACGCATTAGCGAAATAAATTCCGCGCTTTCCTAATAGGATCGTGATATCTATCAACATAGTACGTCCGAAAACGCATTTAGAGCTTTCGTAAAAACGCGGTCCTTAACGTCCTGTTGCCAAGGTCAATTTACTTTGATTTAATTTAATGACCGTCATTAGAATAAAGTGTTTGAATACTATAGAGTAAAATTGTACGCTTATATTTGAGTATCGTGCGGTTATTACATTTTACTATTTAATCGTTGAGTCATTCATTGCTTTACACACATACCCAAGATACTAGTACGTTCATTATATATGTATGTATGTACAGTCTTCCTAATTTACAACTTACTCATGATTATTAATTCACACACTAACGTAATCTACGGTTTTATTTTATCCCCCCTGCGTACAACGCTATAGGAAACCTTGAAAGTTTAATTTCATTTACAAGTTAGTATACGTACTTCAAATGGTAAAAAGGAAAAAAATCCAAACGTATAAGGTCGTGCTAATTATTCAAAGACATCATAGATTAAATAAATATATCTAGATATCCGTATTGGTAGATAAAATTAGCACCAATTATATACAGTAATGCATTAATAGTACACGATTTGTTTTGAGTAAATTACATTAAAACATAATCCTATAGAGAAACTAATTTTCAAGACACTCTGTATATCAGATTGTTGGAAGTGTTTTAAATATAGATAGAATAGAACTGAAACAAGACGACGTAGCGGTAGCAGAAGATTTACAACTATCAGACGTGTTTTGACAACTACAAATGTCTGAAATTGAAAAGAATTACCGTTTTGACAGTTTAGTAGCTGTCACATATATTTCGATGATTACTACATTTAAAATTGTAAAACAAAAACAGCTGACTACATTCCTACAGTTGCCAGATCTATTTTGACAGCTACAAATCGGAAAACGTAGTGTTGTTACAATTCGACAGCTGTCACAAAAATATTTTAATAATCACTACATTATAAATGAGAAAAAGAAACGAGTGATTATGCAATTATTCTATAACTGTCAGATATTTTTTGACAACTAAAAACATCTGCAATCGGAAAAAGTCGCGTTTTTACAGTTTGACAGCTGTCAAACGATTACTACACTTAAAGTTGTAAAAAAGCAATAATTCATTGTGCATTATGACTGCTGCCAGATCTATTTTAACAGCTACAAATCTCTAAAATCGGAAAACGTAATGTTGTTGCAATTAGACAGCTGTCACAAACATATTTTAATGATTATTACATTTAAACTGGAAGAAGAAACAAGTGATTGTACATTATTAGACTGTCAAATATATTTCAACACCTCAAAACGTCTGAAATCGGTAAAAAAACGAGTTTTAACAGTTTGACAGCTGTCAAAAATATTCTAACGATTAATACACGTAAACTTGCAAAGGAAAAAACAACAAGTCGGTGTGGATTATTATAGCTACCGTATGTGTTTTGACAGCTATAAACATCTGAAATCGGAAAAAAGTCGAGGTTTTACAGTTTGACAGCTGTAAAAAAAAAATATTTTAATGATTACTACATTAAAAACAGTAAAAAGAAACGGGTGATTGTACATTATTAGACTGAGCTAAAAATGTCTGAAATCGGAAAAATCGTGTTTTTTACAGCTTGACAGCTGTCACAAATATTCTAACGATTACTACACTTAAACTTATAGAAAAACAATAACTCATTGTGCATTATGACAGTTGCCAGATCTATTTTGACACCTACAAATCTCTCAAATCGGAAAACGTAGTGTTGTTACAATTGGACAGCTGGCACAAAAATATTTGAATCATTACTACAATCAAAAATAGGAAAAAGAAACGAGTGATTGTAGAATTGTACAACTGTCAGATATATTTTGACAGCTAAAAACGTCTGAAATCGAATTTTTACAGTTTGACAGCTGTCAAAGATATTTTAATAATCACTAACATTAAAAATGGTAAAAAGAAACGAGTGATTGTGCAATTCTACAACTGTCAGGCATATTACTTTGCCAGCTAAAAACGTCTGAAATCAGAAAACAATCGAGTTCTTACAATTTGACAGCTGTCACAAAAATATTTTAATAATAACTACATTAAAAACTGGGAAAAGAAACGAGTAATTGTATATTATTAGACTCTCAGATATATTTTGACAGCTAAAATTAAAAAAAATCGAGTTTTTACAATTTGACGGCTGTCAAAATTATTCTAACGATTAATACACGTAAATTTGTAAAGAAAAAAAAACAACAAGTCGTTGTGGATTATTATAGCTGCCGTATGTATTTTGACAGCTATAAAGATCTGAATCTGAAAAAGTCGAGTTTTTACAGTTTGACAGCTGTCACAAAAATATTTTAACGATGACTACATTAAAAACTGTAAAGAAAAACGAGATATTGTAGATTATTAGACTGTCAGATATATTTCGACATCTAAAAACGTCTCAAATCGGAAAAAATCGAGTTTTTGCAGTTTGACAGCTGTCACAAAAACATTTTAATGATTACTACATTAAAAACTAGAAAAAGAAACGAGTGGTTGTACATTATTAGACTATCAGATATATTTTGACAGCTAAAAACGTCTCAAATCGGAAAAAAATCGAGTTTTTACAGTTTAACAGCTGTCAAAAATATTCTAACGATCAATACACGTAATCTTGTAAAGAAAACGAAAACAATAAGTCGTTGTGGATAATTATAGCTGCCGCATGTATTTTGACAGGTATAAACATTAAAAACTAAGGAAACGAGTGATTGTACATTATTAGACCATCAGATATATTTTGACAGCTAAAAACGTCTGAAATTGAAAAAAATCGAGTTTTTACAATTTGACAGCTGTCAAAAATATTCTAACGATCAATACACGTAATCTTGTAAAGAAAACGAAAACAATAAGTCATTGTGGATAATTATAGCTGCCGCATGTATTTTGACAGGTATAAAGATCTGAAATCAGAAAAAGTCAAGTTCTTACAGTCTGACAGCTGTCACAAATATATTTTAACGATGACTACATTAAAAACTGTAAAGAGAAACGAGTGATTGTATATTAGTATACTGTTAGATATATTTTGACAGCTAAACACGTCTGAAATCGAAAAAAATCAGATTTTTACAATTTGACGGCTGTCAAAAATATTCGATTGATACACGTAAATTTTCAAAGAAAAAAACAACAACAATAGTTTGCATTATTATAGCTGCCGTATGATTTTGCTATAAAGATCTGAAATCGGAAAAAGTCTAAAGTTTTTCACAAAGATTCTAACGATTAACAAACCTAAACTTGGAAAGAAAAAAAAAACAGTAACTCGTTGTGGATTATTATAGTTGCCGTATGTATTTTGACAGGTATAAACATTAAAAACTAAGGAAACGAGTGATTGTACATTATTAGACCATCAGATATATTTTGACAGCTAAAAATCTGAAATTGAAAAAAATCGAGTTTTTTTTGACAGTTTGACAGTAATCTTGTAAAGAAAACGAAAACAATAAGTCATTGTGGATAATTATAAATATTAAAGATTGAAATCAGAAAAAGTCAAGTTCTTACAGTCTGACAGCTGTCACAAATAAAACGATGACTACATTAAAAACTGTAAAGAGAAACGAGTGATTGTATATTATTATACTGTTAGATATATTTTGACAGCTGAGAACGTCTGAAATCGAAAAAATCGAGTTTTTACAGTTTGACAGCTGATTGATACACGTAAATTTTCAAAGAAAAAAACACAAAAATATTTTAATGATTGACATATATCGGAAAAAGTCTAGTTTTTACAGTTTGGCAGCTGTCACAAAGATTCTAACGATTAACAAACCTAAACTTGGAAAGAAAAAAAAAACAGTAACTCGTTGTGGATTATTATAGTTGCCGTATGTATTTTGACAGCTATAAACATCTGAAATCGGAAGAAAATCGAGTTTTTACAGTTTGACAGCTGTCACAAAAATATTTTAATGATTACTACATTAAAAACTCCAAAGAGAAACGAGTGATTGTATATTATTACACTGTTAGATATATTTTGACGGCTGAGAACGTCTGAAATCGAAAAAAATCGAGTTTTTACAGTTTGACAGCTGTCACAAAAATATTTTAATGATTGATATACGCAAATCGGAATTTGATTGAATTTGATTATTTGACAACTGTCACAAGTATTTTCATCAATATTACATTCAATATTGTAACAAAAACAATTGATCGTACATTATTACAGCTGCCAAATTTAATTATATATGTTGTCATGAAGTTAGCAACAATATGGAAATTAAGTTACTGAACTTGACGATTTATAATCTGTCATAATATCGTTACCATGACAACCGAAACATATCGGTTTCGTTCGAAGCATTTAAATCGTTTCAAAATACATAATTTATAATCCTTTCCTTCCTGTTAGGATCATAAAAATATTTATTAGGAAGTTTCGCCTTGCGCCAAATAGATAATAATCGCTCAATCATCGCGCTCCAATTCTGATCATTGTATTCGGAATAATTGACCTTTGAATACAACCTGCAACCACTTCTACAATACATACACTTCAGACCGACGAGTAAAATAATCGAGTGCAATGTTAGATTACGATAGCATTACTATTACATTAAATTTGTCCGTCTACGAATTTCTAATTAGACAGGAATTATATTAATGTATGCATGTGTCAAGTGCAGACGTCGCGAAAATGGTAAATCGCTACTGTAATACTATTAAATATGTATGTCATTAACACGTATAACGTTAAATGACGTATGCACGACACACACACACAGCCGACCAGACCAGCGTTCAACGTCCACGTTTTACGAGATGTATACGTAAACGAACACAATACGGTTATAATAGCGAGCGTATTTTTATCGCTTATACACGTTTTCTCTTTAATTTCTAAAATCCTCGATCGTAAAGCGTAATATACAACGATGTTGGTAAAAAATACGACGGTCACGCAAGATTAATAATTTCCAAATTAATACGGATTATCTCGCTGAAGCTCAGCGCAAAACTATTTATAAAGCCAAAAAAAAAAAATTAAAAATTAAAAAACATACCGTAGACATTCTTTTCGGACGGAGTTTAACACTACAACAACATTCTTTTCTAACTTCGACATTTGCTTTAAATTTGACATACGTCAAGCTTCGCCTCAAATCGAATCCTGCATTACCGGCTTCTTTTTTTTAGTAGTTAACGTAGGCAAAATTAGATGGAGTCAGTTGTAATCGATGAATTGTGTTTCGTTTACGATTTTTTAATAATTGTAATCAATAATATCCCGGAGAAAATATTTCGATTTTTATGAATATGCAATAAATGGTGTACCTACTTGTGTTCATACCAGAATAGGGCCGTAAATATATTAACTTCAAACTTCAACTCTCTCTGCAACCTCTACGTTTTTAATCCATTCTCTTCAACTCATCACTATTATCGCGGTTTTTTCCGAATTAAACATTAATATTGATTAATATTACGTAAACTAAAAGCTCATTTTCGCTTCGTATGCGCTTCGTACAATGTAAAAACATCTATTTCACTTTAGAAAATGCATTTGCCTGTCATTCCATTCTATGTTTTCATTTAATAATTCTGAAGGTAGTCACTGACAGATCGACCGTTTAGCGTGACCAACATAAACACTTCCGTAACGAAATATTTCATTAATGTAATATAGATTGATATTAAGGAGTTATCATTTTGATAATTAATGCGAATTAAAAAGAGCAAATTTGTAGGTAGTCGATTTTTAGGCGGTTGTATAAATATGGCTTGTAAACGCAGCTTTAACTGTCAAAGTTGTCATCGAAATGGAAACCCTACATTCAGCGCAATTCAGCGCATCCTACAGGTACCGAAACGATTATATTATTACGATGAATAATAAATCGAATAATATACAAGGCGAGCTTGCCAGGATATTCGTAAAACGTGTGCAGCATTTTAAGTACCTATTCCGTAAATGAATTTAAAAAAGGTATGATATTTAGAAATTCGAATGTAGTATACAGGGTGTCTCCATTAAAATACCAATACGAAAATATTGAAAATTAGAATTTAACTATTATGCGTTGTTTTCTCCGTATTTAAAATATTCCCAGCGTTGTAGAGTTTCCGGCTATACCGGAAATCGTCATAAAATTTGTTATTTTAAATAGAACACTCCGTATAATTTACCATTTCTGGATTGATTACGGTGATAATACCGAATATTTTTATGTTAAGATATTATCGCACTTACATTTGTTGTTCTCGGAAAAAAATTGTTTTCTAAAATTTTGACAGCTAAATGATGTTTCTCCAAAGCTGTCAAAATTTTAGAAAACAGTATGACTATCAGTTTCAAGCACCACCAACCCCAATCACTAAATCGGATGACTTAATTTTGCGGAACACCCCGTATATACATAAATAACTCGATTAACTAAAACGGAACACCCTGTACACTTCAGTACATGAAAATACTAGACTATCAATATTCTCTAAAAACTTTTTATTTTGCTCTAAGTTGACGAAAGTTCCTTCTTATCGAAGTTTGATTTATACAGGGTGTTCAGCAGAAATTTCCGAACGTTATAACGCCTTTATTTGTCATCCGATTTTATTGATCTATACGTCAAATTAAACGGTTTCGAAAAGATTATATATCAAAATGCAAATTATCTCTTCAACACGTCTAATTAATACTTTCTTTTTTTTTTCAAATCGAACTATATGGTTCTTCTTTCTTTTATAAAAACAGCAAAAAAAAAAAAAAGATGTGACTGTACCTTTTTAACAGCTGTCAAATATATTTTGACATTTTATATGATTATTCAAAATTGTAAAAAAATTACATTATTGTAGCTGCCAGATCTATTTTGACAGCTATAAATGTTTAAAATCGAAGAAAATAGTGTTCTTCTTACTGTATTCAACATTGTAAAAAAAACATGAGTTGTCAAATTAATTTTTTGACAACTACAAATGTCTAACAAGGAAGGAATCCTTGCCGAGACGCTTATATTTTTAAAACAAAATATTTGCTTGTATTGACGGTTGTAGAATAATACAAATTATACAAATGCCTAAAAATGAAAAAGTAGTATTTTTTCATAATTTGACAGCTGTCAAAAATATCTTAATAGATTCGAAATTCTAAAAGGAAATAAGTAATTGTTCGTTAATACAGCTGTCGGATCTTGATTATTACACACAAAAATCTTAAAAAAAAAGTAGTTCTACACGATGTTACAACTGTCAGATATATTTTGACAGCTGCAAATGTCTGAAATTGAAAAAAGTAGTGTTTTAAGATTAGCTAGCAGCTTTCACAAATATTTTAATGATGACCACACTCAAGATTCTTAAACAGAATGAGGAATTGTACTTAATGTTTCAGCTGTCATATATGAATTTTGACAGCTAAAAATGTCTGAAATCGAAAAACGTAGCATGTTTAAAATTTGGTAGCCATTATAAAGGTGTTGATGATTAATACAGTCGATTGTAATTGTAAAAAAAAAACTGTATAACTGTCAGATATATTTTGACAGCTACAAACGTCTGAAGCCCGAAAAAAATAGTGTTTCTATAATTTGGCAGCTTTCACAAATATTCCGGAGACTACCACGCTCAAAATTCTTAAAAATAATGAGGAGTTGTACGTAATGTTACAGCTGTCAGATATATTTTGACAGCTCAATATGTCTGAAATCGGAAAAAGCAGTATTTTTACAAATATTTTGACACAGTCGAAACAGTAAAAAAAAATGAGTGGTTGTACATAATATTACAACTGTCAAATATATTTTGACAGATACAAATTTCTGAAACCGAAAGCTATGTTTTTACAATTTGATAGCTGTCACAAATATTTTGATGATGACTGTACTCAACAGTGTAAAAAAAAACTGAGTGGTTGCACAATTTTACAACTGTCAGATCTCTTTTGACAGTTACAAATGTCTGAAATCGCAAAAAGAGGTACAAATAACAAATTGTACATCATTATAGCTGCCAGATCTATTTTGACAGTTACAAATGTCTGAAATTAGACTCTTTTTTACGATTTGGCAGCTGTCACAAATATTTTGTTGAATATTACTCTGAACATTATTAAAAAAAAAAAATGAGCGGTTGTCCAACTTTACAGATATCAGATGTACTTTTTGACAGATACAATCGGCTAAACTCGAAAAAAGTCGTGTTAATGGTAAACAAAAAGCCGTTATTGTACAATTTTACAACTTGTCAGCTGTGTTTTAACAGCTATAAATGTCTAAAATTGAAAAAAAGTAGTCTTTTGACAGTTTGGCAGCTGTCACAAATATTTTGACGGTTACTAGATGCCCGATCTATTTTGACAGCTATAAAAGAAAAAAAAAACAAAGTTCTTTCTTATCGAAGTTCACGTCAAATTAAACGGTTTCGAAAAAACTATATTTTGAAATGCAAATTATCTTTTCGACACGTCTAATTAATAAGAAACAAAATTTCGCACTGACGTCTTTCTTAATCAATTTCAACAATTTTTCAAAATTCCCATTCAAACTGACTAAATTGGATGATAATTTTTACGAAACATCCTGTATATACTTGGTTTTTTTTGTCTAGTTCTATATTTGCTACAAACCCTTTATTTGTCACCCAATATATTGTCAGGCATTTGATTATAAATAAACAATATTTAACTAAATGTGACATTTGACAGATAAGTGACATTTTTAGCACAAACGAATATTAGGACTTATTTTTGACAGTGACATTAGGAAATTATCAACGTTTTTAGAAAGTAAATTTATTTTAACGATTATATTCTACGGAATTCCAATATTACGTCAAACAAACTCCGACCAAAATCTACTTTAAAATTAGATCCTCTCCGCCTATATCTGTGCGCTCAACTTTGAACGTTAAATGTTTGTTTGCTTGCATCAGTCGTTCCGATCTCGTGACACGGAAAATTTACAACAAACGTAAACGAACACAATAAAAAATGCACTTCTATTTATCGTTAAACGTAATGATTATGTCACAATGTCATTTAAGTCCCTCTGTATTAATAGGGTATACGAAATTTTAGTGCATCTAAAGTTAGAAACGGGATATTAATAGATGGCGCCCAACGTGATCCCGAATGACGTTAGTACTAAATTCTAAAGTAATTTAGTTTCTTAAAATACGCGTTTATACGAAACAAATATATACAGAGTGTCCGGATTTTGTAGGGACAACATTCCGAATTTTTACAAAATTTTTATATCATGTGATACATGATTGTATTCAGGAAAAAACCTCCTTTTAAAAGAGCCACAAAAATTGCACGGTTTCAATTTAAAATTTTGAGGTTCAAACCGCATCTTAATATCTGGAGTAACAAAAAAGTTACGGCAAATAAAAGAAATTAGAAGATTTCAGTTTTTTTTTTCTAATTATTAAACAAATGAAGCACGACAAGTAAAATTTGAAAATGGATTCTTAGTGAGCTTTTGAATCTACACCTTTTCGCTAATTTAACCCATCTCTCTATGTCTTCAAATAAAAAAGTTACCCATGTTGTCCCTACGAAAACCGGGCACCCTGTATAATGACACACCCACGAAAGCGAGATGACATTTTTGATACAACTGTATAAATAAATCGCGAACAGTAGGGAATCAAAACACGGTCTTGCGGTCGAACATGTTTGTCGCAAGTAAACAACCGTTTAATCGAATACCTCCGTTTCTATCTGTCATTTCGTAGTATCATCTATCTTCGTCTCTCTCTCTCTCTTATAGAGTCGCATGTTTACGCTCATTCAATATCTATATCGCGATTATTTTATATAAGTGTACGAGAGAGAAATCCATGCCAAATTTCACCGAACAGCGATTGAGTACACACGAAAAAAAATTCCATTCTAATCCGTCCGTTGCTATACAGGCGATTTTAAAAGTTTCCGACCAATTAAACGATTATTATTTTTTTAATGTTTGATGCAGGTGTAATAAAGCTAAATATCACTTAACGAGTGTTATAAATTAATATTATCATCATCGATTAATTTATTACAATAGAAGTGGTACAGTTTTAAATTAATGTCGAAATCGTATTTTTAATAATGGTGCATTATTAATTAAACGATACCGATTATACGTTATCGATTGCTCAATCAAAATGGAATGATAATTTTAATTTAGAAATAAATTTTAATCGTAAGCTACCCGATTACGAAATATGTAGTCAATTTAAATGAAACTCACAAAATATTTGGGAGCTCCGAGTTTGTAACTTATTTTTTCGTCGTCGGTATAGTTATTATAACTTGACGTTTCTCGATCTTGACGTTTGTGGTTAGAAAAATAGACGCTAACTGCCGCCATGTTTACACACTGACATTTCACATCATCCTTAACTTTTTAAATCTATAATTAAGCATCTATTTAACTTAATAACGTTCGAAAGCGTTAATTAGATAGATTCACCACTATAGATACGCCCTTTCAACTCTAAACTAGCGATCAAAAAGACGAAACTCTCCTTCAAATTTGTTTGCATTGTAAAACGGTCCTCAACCTATATGGCTTGTCAAAAATCGCTGTCACAGTGACCGTCGATTTTTGCGTCTTAAATCTCTTTGTTAATGATTAATAAAATTAGTTAATTTAGAAAGAAAGGTGTTATTTCTCGGTATTAATGGTTTATTAATTATAAGATATATAACAAGGTAATGTGAGCATGTGGTAGAGAGTGAAAACATAGTTTTAACAATCCAAGTGTATTAGTGCCATCTAGTGCCAATGTAGGAAAAATAACATGATGGTTCCTGTAATACTAGTACAGTACGATATATCGGGTGAGTTTAAAAAAGTTACTTCAAAATTTTGGGACATATTTAAATGGAAGATTCAAGTTTAAATAATTTAATTTCATATGTTGGCAAGCACAATTATAATCATTTTTTTGAAACCAAATCGTCATTATGTTATTAAATAAACAATCAACATGCTAACAGAGTCTAATTAGAGCAAAACCAATGAATTCATATTTAGCGAAATTATCACATATGCATTTTGCTGGGATAAAAAATGGAGATTTACCTTTTCTATTTGACGTTTACTACCGAAGAAAAATAAAAATTATATTTTGGTTCCCAACCTGACGTTGTCCAATGTCGTTATTGTAAACTATGACTTAAATTATCTAATTTGTTTTCCCATTTTTATGACGTGAAAATGACGTCAGATTTTTTGAAAAACGAAGTTCGTAAGAATAAAAAGTCTCAAAATTTTATCTTTCTTATTTGTACACAATCCATTCTGTCTTTGTAGTGTTACAAATTGCTTCATAATTTACAAAGTAGATCGAAGGAGGCGTCTTTGCGGTAAATAAACGTTTCAGAATATAAAAAGTGTAACGAACTTTTTATAACAATTGCTATTATTGAGGCATTTGATTTATCGTTTTAGTAATGACGAACATTGTCAATTGGAATTGAAATTTCGATAAAACAAGGTATCTACTTTTAATACACACCTCGATTTATTATTATCTGTCATAGTAAATGACAGCGATGATTGAAGTTCGATACGTCCGATCGAGAACTATTTTACAACATTATCCAAAATTTTTCGTATTTCAAACATCAATTTGAAAAAAGATTTTTCACCATATCATTTTTTGTTCTAATTATTTATATTTTATTAAATATTTTTATATATTCTGTCTTCGACGTACGATGTTCAATGCCATCTATTAAGAAAACGAAATAATTGATCAAACATGAATTGTTCATTGCTTTAACTGAAAGTAACGGAACAACTTTTTAGATTTAACAAAAATTATCGTTAAAAAAAGATAATAGAAAAAGACATCTTTCTAGTAATAATCTTAATATTCTACATTTAAGAATAAACGAGTTATGAACCGTTAGCTAAATAAATTAAATTTTGGATAAGAAAATTTTGCAGCTAAACGGCACTAACAATTTTGTTCAAAATCCCAGAAATGTACTAGAAAATCTAAAACTTCAAACGATCATTTTTTTTTTATTTGTAGGAAAAAAATGTAAAAAGTTACTTCAAAATTTTGGCATTATCATCTGTCGAATGAATATTATTCAACCTTTAGATTTATATCAGCAAGCACAATTTTATTTAATCGTCTTTATGTTATTAAATAAACAAGAACATCTATCAGAGTTTAATAGAGAAAAACCAAGAAGGCTTAGTGATTATCAATTATCCATTGTTGCTAGGGAAAAAAAAAAATTGATTTTTAATTTGACATTTACTACCGTTTAAAATTAAAAAATGATAGATAAATCGTTATTGTAAATATTCATAACAAATTTTTTTATTTTTATTGAAAATGATCAGATTTATGCCGAATTATCTTTTTAATTTAGGACCTTAATAAAATCTCAAATCGTGAACCTTCCTTTAAGTTTTGGAGGTTATTGCAAACAGATATCGATTGACACTGCAAATTAAACCGTTTCTAAATATTAAAAAAACTTTAATTTTTTAACAATTGCTATTAAGGCATTTTTATCGTTTTTTGACGAACATTGTCAATTGAATTGATTTCGAAAATTTACTTTTAAAAAATTCGATTAATCTGATAGTGTGATAAATTGAATTCATACGTCCGATCGAAATTATTTTACAACATTATTGAATAATTTATGCATTTCAAACATTAATTTAGTATTTTTAAAACCTAAACATTATTTATACATTCTTTTTTATATAACAGTGAGTCACGATTAGGACACTCTTATTAATTAAACGGCCTATTTTAAATAAAAAATTTAAATTTAGATTTGACATCTTTTAGTAATACAGAGTGTTCTTTTAAGCTAAATTATTTGACGTTGGTTTAATTTTGATTTTTAATTTGACGTTGACTACCGTTTAAAAATAAACGTTAAATTTTAGTTAAATCGTTGTAAATGACATCATACAAATTTTGTAATTTGACGTCTTGAAAATTTATCCTGAAAATTACGTCAAATTAATTTAGTATCTTTTTAAAACAAACACTTCCTCATATTATTCCTTTATTGTGACAGTTGATTGACAGTTCATAAGAAATCGAGAACTATTTCAACAAATTTTAGGATAATTTAATTTATTTGAACATTGGCAGTCACGATTAATCCTTCTTATTTTTAAACGATTAATTGAACTGAATTTTTAATTTGAGATGACAAAAATTATCGTTAAATTGATATAGATAAATCCTTCTAGTAAAATGTTCTATTTACAAATTTTGTTATTTATTGAATAATTTATAGATTCTTTATCATTAATTTAGATGTTAATAAAACGTCAACACTGTATGTTCAAACGATTAATGTTTATTTGACTAAAAATGTCATTATCATCTGTCAAATGAATATTCTATTTAAATAGGAAATTTCAATTTCGATTACAGTTTGTTCATCGATAAGATATTTACAGGGTGATACAATTATCCATTTGACGTTGGTATGAAGTGATTTTTAATTTGACATTTAAAAAAAAAATGATAGATAAATCTGAAATATTCACTACAAATTTTGTTATTTATTGAATAATTTATCCTTCTTTATCATTAATTTAGTATTAATAAAACCTCAAACACTTCCTCAATATTCCTTTTTATAACAGTTGATTAACACTTCAAATTAAACACATCTAAATAGGAAATTTAATTTATTTGCAGTTGGCATCAAGTTTTTATTCTTTTTGACGTTGGTTGAACTGATTTTTAATTTGACGTTTAAAAAATCGAAAATGATAGATAAATCTGAAATATTCACTACAAATTTTGTTATTTATTGAATAATTTATCCTTCTTTATCATTAATTTAGTATTAATAAAACCTCAAACACTTCCTCAACATTCCTTTTTATAACAGTTGAGTGACACTTCAAATTAAACACATCTAAATAGGAAATTTAATTTATTTGCAGTTGGCATAAAGTTTTTACTCTTTTTGACGTTGGTTGAAGTGATTTTTAATTTGACATTTAAAAAATTCGAAAATGATAGATAAATCTGAAATATTCACTACAAATTTTGTTATTTATTGAATAATTTATCCTTCTTTATCATTAATTTAGTATTAATAAAACCTCAAACACTTCCTCAACATTCCTTTTTATAAAAGTTGATTGACACTTCAAATTAAACATATCTAAATAGGAAATTTAATTTATTTGCAGTTGGCATCAAGTTTTTACTCTTTTTGACGTTGGTTGAACTGATTTTTAATTTGACATTTAAAAAATTCGAAAATGATAGAAAAATCTGAAATATTCACTACAAATTTTGTTATTTATTGAATAATTTATCCTTCTTTATCATTAATTTAGTATTAATAAAACCTCAAACACTTCCTCAACATTCCTTTTTATGACAGTTGATTGACACTTCAAATTAAACATATTTAAATAGGAAATTTAATTTATTTGCAGTTGGCATTAAGTTTTTACTCTTTTTGACGTTGGTTGAACTGATTTTTAATTTGACATTTTAAAAATTCGAACATAATAGATAAATTTGAAATATTTACTAAAAATTTTGTTATTTATTGAATAATGTATGCTTCCTTATCATTAATTTAGTATTAATAAAAATATTATGTCAAAATTGTAAGCGTTTTTAATTTTCTTTTTTTTGAAAACGTCTATATTTTCGTAAAAATCGAATTTCATTGAAATCGACAATAGATAGGTATAGGGAACTATTAACAAAATCAACCTAATTTTTGATGTAGATTTTAAAAATTGTATATAATATAGGGTGTTCCGATAAAAATAACCTAATTTTGATATATTGTATATTTTTGAATCACCCTGTATAATTGCGGATAATTCTAAAATGTGTTTTTTTTCGTTCTGTATACGCGATCGAAATTTCAAACTGATATCTTTTAGAGTTTAGACACAAAAGATGATTCTAAGGGAAATCGTGAGTCACCCTGTATTTTTTTTGCATTTTAGATGTTTATATTCATTTATAAATTCAAATTTATTCTGTTAACGGCTTTTTAAATATTTATAACCGTAACTATAGATGTCGCTTTCTTTTACACGCTACTGTATATAACGGGTGACCAGAAAGGTTGGATATCCCTATATTTTATTATATTTGCATAAGTGTTCGAGATTAATTCGTATCGATATGCTAATTATGTAAAACAGTCGAGTGCGAAACAGATGATAATGAAACATATCACGAGAGTTTATATGAAGTTATTTTTAGCTTGAATCGTTTATAAATCAAAAGTTTACAGGGGGCTTACCTACCTCCGATGTGTACGAATTTTTTTTGTTTGTCGAAAATAACGTTACGTAAAAGATAATGTGAGGGATTTATTAATCCCCCTCGAGCTTAAGACGGCAACGATGTAAAATACATAAGATGGATTACCAGGTTACGTAATCGAAACGCACAAAAAAAAATTATCATGATATTGACATTGAATTGTACGAATTTTAAATCCCGGATTGGGTAATAAGTTTCCGTTTATGATATCTCTCTCACCGTAGGCTCTTTCATTTCCAAGTTTGTTGCATTTACATTTTAAAGCGGTCAATGTCACATCGCGATAGTAAAACTATACAGAGGTTAAAATTTCGTCCTGTTGTATTATAATTATATTTGGCAAATTGCCTGAATTCGCTACAGAGAAGATAAAAATATATTTATTTTAATATTATTCAATTGTTATGTTATTCTTCTACGATTGTAGATGCATTTATATGTATATAGTTTGCGAATTAAATCTCGTTATATAACTCGAATAATGACGTATGCAAAAATTTAAAAAAAAACAAAATCGGAGGCATTTGTTTAAAAGAAATAAAAAATGTTTCGCTTTCGCGTGAGAAAGGGTTGTTCGTGTATATAAAATCGATAAGCAGGCTGTGGTGTGATGCTTAGTTATGTAACTAACGCGATTCGAGGGGATTTTTCTTTTGTTTTGTTAGAATCGTGGACATCAAAATCTCAGCAGGCACTTACGTAATTGATCTGCGAGGATTATACAGATAATTAATTCGAATTAATTTAATTTAATTAAAAAAATTAAAATTCCTAATTTTATCGTAAAAATTAAAACAATTAATTATTCGTTTATAATTTTAATTTAAATTTTTCAATAATATAAATATAAATTATATATTTTAGTATTAGGACTGACCTGTGCATCTTGCAATCTAGATGTGGTTATTCGGAACAGTGCCATTTCGTTTTATAATTTGAAGGATCCTTTTCGCGAACGGAACGGGGTACACCACTGTTATACGAAAGAAAAATTTTTTTTTTCTTTTAAAGAAAGAGAACTTCAGGAGCAACGTAGACTCCCAACTCTCGAACTCTCCACGCGGCGGCAAAACCTGAATGCTGCCTGCCTAAACGAAAGGCCGCAAATTCTCGGATTATTTTGTTTGACATGAACGCATGCGCTCCCATTCCCTTTTTCCATAATACGCGATTGTATGTAGATTAAAGATTATACACTTAAATTATATTATAACCGATCGTCTTGTCTAACGTTGTAAGTACTTTAACATATTTATAATAGTGTATGAAATTATAGATAATAAATTATAATAAATTTAATCAATTAATTTAATAATAAAACATTATATGCAATATAATGGGTGTTGCAATTTTGTCCTGTCGTTCACTCCTTACAATCGTTCGATTACCGTTTCGTTCATCGAATAGGGAATTTAATTTATTTGCAGTTGGCATCAAGTTTTTATTCTTTTTGACGTTGGTTGAACTGATTTTTAATTTGACGTTTAAAAAATTCGAAAATGATAGATAAATCTGCAATATTCACTTCAAATTTTGTTATTTATTCAACAATTTATCCTTCCTTATTATTAATTTAGTATTAATAAAGCCTCAAACACTTCCTCAACATTCTTTTTTATAACAGTTGATTGACACTTCAAATTAAACATATCTAAATAGGAAATTTAATTTATTTGCAGTTGGCATCAAGTTTTTACTCTCTTTGACGTTGGTTGAACTGATTTTTGATTTGACGTTTAAAAAATTCGAAAATGATAGATAAATCTGAAATATTCACTACAAATTTTATTTATTGAATAATTTATCCTTCTTTATCATTAATTTAGTATTAATAAAACCTCAAACACTTCCTCAACATTTCTTTTTATAACAGTTGATTGACACTTCAAATTAAACATATCTAAATAGGAAATTTAATTTATTTGCAGTTGGCATCAAGTTTTTACTCTTTTTGACGTTGGTTGAACTGATTTTTAATTTGACGTTTAAAAAATTCGAAAATGATAGATAAATCTGTAATATTCACTACAAATTTTGTTATTTATTGAATAATTTATCCTTCTTTATCATTAATTTAGTATTAATAAAACCTCAAACACTTCCTCAACATTTCTTTTTATAACAGTTGATTGACACTTCAAATTAAACATATCTAAATAGGAAATTTAATTTATTTGCAGTTGGCATCAAGTTTTTACTCTCTTTGACGTTGGTTGAACTGATTTTTAATTTGACGTTTAAAAAATTCGAAAATGATAGATAAATCTGTAATATTCACTACAAATTTTGTTATTTATTGAATAATTTATCCTTCTTTATCATTAATTTAGTATTAATAAAACCTCAAACACTTCCTCAACATTCCTTTTTATAACAGTTGATTGACACTTCAAATTAAACATATCTAAATAGGAAATTTAATTTATTTGCAGTTGGCATCAAGTTTTTACTCTCTTTGACGTTGGTTGAACTGATTTTTAATTTGACGTTTAAAAAATTCGAAAATGATAGATAAATCTGAAATATTCACTACAAATTTTGTTATTTATTGAATAATTTATCCTTCTTTATCATTAATTTAGTATTAATAAAACCTCAAACACTTCCTCAACATTCCTTTTTATAACAGTTGATTGACACTTCAAATTAAACATATCTAAATAGGAAATTTAATTTATTTGCAGTTGGCATCAAGTTTTTACTCTCTTTGACGTTGGTTGAACTGATTTTTAATTTGACGTTTAAAAAATTCGAAAATGATAGATAAATCTGAAATATTCACTACAAATTTTGTTATTTATTGAATAATTTATGCTTCTTTATCATTAATTTAGTATTAATAAAACCTCAAACACTTCCTCAACATTTCTTTTTATAACAGTTGATTGACATTTCAAATTAAACATATCTAAATAGGAAATTTAATTTATTTGCAGTTGGCATCAAGTTTTTACTCTTTTTGACGTTGGTTGAACTGATTTTTAATTTGACGTTTAAAAAATTCGAAAATGATAGATAAATCTGAAATATTCACTACAAATTTTGTTATTTATTGAATAATTTATGCCTCTTTATCATTAATTTAGTATTAATAAAACCTCAAACACTTCCTCAACATTCCTTTTTATAACAGTTGATTGACACTTCAAATTAAACATATCTAAATAGGAAATTTAATTTATTTGCAGTTGGCATCAAGTTTTTACTCTCTTTGACGTTGGTTGAACTGATTTTTAATTTGACGTTTAAAAAATTCGAAAATGATAGATAAATCTGGAATATTCACTACAAATTTTGTTATTTATTGAATAATTTATGCCTCCTTATCATTAATTTAGTATTAATAAAACCTCAAACACTTCCTCAACATTCCTTTTTATGACAGTTGATTGATACTTCAAATTAAACATATCTAAATAGGAAATTTAATTTATTTGCAGTTGGCATCAAGTTTTTACTCTCTTTGACGTTGGTTGAACTAATTTTTAATTTGACGTTTAAAAAATTCGAAAATGATAGATAAATCTAAAATATTCACTACAAATTTTGTTATTTATTGAACAATTTATGCTTCCTTATCATTAATTTAGTATTAATAAAACCTCAAACACTTCCTCAACATTGCTTTTTATAACAGTTGATTGGCACTTCAAATTAAACATATCTAAATAGGAAATTTAATTTATTTGCAGTTGGTATCAAGTTTTCACTCTTTTTGACGTTGGTTGAATTGATTTTTAATTTGACGTTTAAAAAATTCGAAAATGATAGATAAATCTGAAATATTCACTACAAATTTTGTTATTTATTGAATAATTTATCCTTCTTTATCATTAATTTAGTATTAATAAAACCTCAAACACTTCCTCAACATTCCTTTTTATGACAGTTGATTGATACTTCAAATTAAACATATCTAAATAGGAAATTTAATTTATTTGCAGTTGGCATCAAGTTTTTACTCTCTTTGACGTTGGTTGAACTGATTTTTAATTTGACGTTTAAAAAATTCGAAAATGATAGATAAATCTAAAATATGCACTACAAATGTTGTTATTTATTGAACAATTTATGCTTCCTTATCATTAATATAGTATTAATAAAGCCTTAAACACTTCCTCAACATTTCTTTTTATGACAGTTGATTGAAATTGAACGAAATTGACATTTTCAATTCGTCATCTTTAGAAATTTAATCTTTCCAACGTTGGTTACACTGATTTTCACCGTGACGTTTAAAACATTCAAAAATATTAAATGCACCTGAAATATTCACTTCAAACTCTCTAATTTTTTTAACAATTTATGCTTAGTAATTGTTAATTTTGTGTTAATAAAACTAGGACGACATCAACTTCATGTTTCCTACAAAAATTTTCGATACCGAACCCATTTCTTTATTTCAATTCATCGACACTTTTAATTTAGCAAACTGCAGTGCGGCAAGTTAAAATTAACTATAGTTAATAGTAAAATTAACTATAGTTTAAATGTTCTAAAAAAATCTAAGAAAATTGATTGAAATTAATTAAATGAGCACACTTTAGAAATTTACTTTTTTCACGATGGTAACACTGATTTTTTAGTTTGACGTTTTAAAAATTCGAAAATTAAGCTTAAATCTACATATTTATCTTAAACTTTGTTATTTCTTTAACAATTTACGCTTATTTATTGTTAATTTTGTATTAATAAAACCTCAAACTCATGTACATACACTTTTTGCAATATTTTTAATGCCTTATCTATTTCTACATTTAAATTGATTGATATTTTATAAAACTCAATATATCTAATTAGGGAATTTAATTTGTTTGCAGTTGGCAACAGTTGTACTAATGATACGTCAAACTTCAAGCTTTGTCTTTAAATATAAATGAAACTCACACTTTACGATATTCGAAGCGATCTGTCCGTAGATTTTTGTTTGAAATCTTCAAAAATACATACAAAATGTTGTATAAACATATTGTTTGTTCGACATGTTGAAGAGAAATAGTTCGATCGATTTTATATCATAACCTAACAAGACTAGAACTTCTATTTTCAATTTTTTAAACAATATTGTTGTAATGAGCTTGAATTACTAGCAAATTATTTCTATGTGGCGTAATAATACTCCATGAGGTCCTTCCACAATTCTAACAACTTAAAACAACGTTTTTTTTGTCCTTTTTCTCGATTTATTCGTCTTCTTGTCCTGTTTGATTTGAATCACGTACTCTTGACAATCTTCAATTAATTTCTAATTTTTAACATAACTGATGCTGATAAGACGCTTTTAATACGAAATCAAAAACGTCAAAATAACGTTACCATGACAACGTATTATAAAATTGAAATAACCACAACCCTATTGGCTAATTTAAAAGCGCCGATAAATCGTTGCAGTGTCGGTATTGCAGAACACTTCCGCATTTCGTATATTTCTGGAGAAGCTGTGGATCTGAGCTATTTTGAAATAGAAAGTCCCATAATAGTTTATTATTGCAAACAATTCATTCCGTTTTAATTTATATTTAAGTTTAAATTGTTGTTTTTGCAGATATTGTCACGTCAAGTTTTTTTGTCCTTTCTAAACCTGACTTTTATTAGAAATGTCATTCATTAGATTAGTGATGATTATTACACGAAATATGAATTAATAAAAACGTCTTGTAGATATAAACTTAAATTTATTTAACGCTCTTATAACGTATTGGAAATCAATTATAAAGCCGACAGATAACCAAATATTAATAGGTAACTTCGAAGCCATACTTACACGGAAACATTTTAGTAAAAGTCTATTACAGAAAACTGGTTTTTTTGTCTATTTATTTTTTTAATTTTCAGTGAAATGTGCTATATAGATATAATAATGATTTATAGTACGCTACGCAATAATTTCGAGCAGAAAAAATTATAAATTCTTCCGATCACGTTCAGAAATTACTCTTAATCCGGATCTGTTATTTTCTTAATTTATTGACGGCAAAACTTTTTCTTATTAGAAATTCTAATATTTGCAGCCCCTTAATAACGTTGTATTGCATTATTTTCACTTATTTTGCTGCAGATAGAAATTTCAAAAAGAACTTCACTACGGTTCCAACAGCTGATTCTGATTTCTGACATTTCTGACTCATTCCTCAACTGTCAGTCGTTGTTGGCTATTGTAGTAGTGATAATTGTGTTTAGCAACGTAAGTTTGAAAAATTATTGATTTTCTAAATCTGTTTTAATGTCTTTTATTACATAAAAAATGCTTACTACGATATTTACAATTTAATTTCATCGTAATCGAAAGATATTTCGAAAATAGAAAGTCTTCACAGTAACTAACAGATGGATACTTTTTTGTTATAAATACATGTATGAGAGGAAAAAAAAACTGATTTCATCGCATTATATATAATTAGCTGGCATATAAGAATTTCTCATATTTCAGATGGCACAGTTACGATCCTGTGATATATTTGTAGTTTTACCACCTTTAACGAAGCATGGGGTTGTTTTCGGTAAGAATGCAGATCGACCACAAGGTGAAATCCAAGAAGTCGTTTATATACCAGCTTCGGACTCAACCGATCCGATTAAGGTATCGAATATCCAACGATCCGTATTTTTATATTAAATCGGCTTGTTTCATTTGTAGTGCACATATATTGAAATTGAGAACGCTGGTCCGACTAAAGCGGTTATTTTAAGCAAGCCGTCTTGGATGTGGGGTGCTGAAATGGGTGCAAACGAATGCGGTGTCGCAATCGGAAACACAGCCGTTTGGACGAAAGATAACGACGGGGATAGCGATTGCAACGTTAAGCGATTATTAGGGATGGATTTAGTAAGGTTAGTTTAATTTAATTTTTTTTTTATATTGAGGAGTTACGATCGATTTTCTACGCAGACTCGGTTTAGAAAGGAGTTCAAGTGCCGACGAAGCCTTGGATATAATTACGAATCTTTTAGAGAAATACGGTCAAGGCGGACCTTGTTCAAACATCGATACAGCCCTCTCTTATCATAATTCGTTCATCATCGCTGATCCGCAGGTAGCGTGGGTTTTAGAAACTTGCGGTAAACATTGGGCGGCTCAAAAAATTACAGGTAACCACGATCGATTGCGGAATTGGATTTTAATTAATTACGATTTATTTCAGGCGGTTTCCGAAATACTTCTAATATATTAACGATTACCACTAATATAGATAAACATTCTAACGATCTTTTAGATTATGCGAAATCGAAAGGATTATGGGACGGAGAGGTTGGTTTTAAATTGAAATCGTAAGATTACGATGTATTTACGTCAAATTTCAGGGCGATTTCGATTTCGCTAAAGCGTTCAGTTCGACTGGAAATTGTCCGAGATTGCAAGCCGGAGAGAAACTCCTTGAAAAATTCACTTCCTCGCAGAGTTTTAGGGAAACCGACATGTTTAAGATCCTACGCGATACAGATTCGAATATTTGCTGTCCGTGCGAAGATAGTTTTCCAACGCAAGGTGCTCAGGTATCCACGCTTAGTAACGACAGGCCAAGCGTACATTGGTTTACCGCAACGCCAGATCCATCGAAATCTGTTTTTAAACCGTTCGTATTCACTCCGAACGCTGCGATTTCCAAGCATACGAAATGTCAAGAGGAAGATGTTAGTATTGATGTTCGGAGATCGTTTTCGTATATAATGATGTGTGATTTTTCAGAAATCTATTCCGCATACTTTATATTCGTTGCATTCCGCTAAGACTAAAGGTGTCGAAGTGCAAGAGCTGCTTTTCAATATGGAAGCTGGTATCGTTGAGGAACTCGATAACGTTTTAAGTGTCGTAGGTGAAGATCTTTCCGAGCTGGATGAATTGATGAAG
Source organism: Holotrichia oblita (assembly GCA_023690525.1). Classification (NCBI taxonomy): domain Eukaryota; kingdom Metazoa; phylum Arthropoda; class Insecta; order Coleoptera; family Scarabaeidae; genus Holotrichia; species Holotrichia oblita. The sequence goes on from CM043017.1 coordinate 194,086,855, forward strand.
GATTGTGTCGAAACTGAAGTTAAATTTTATCGCTAAGAATTTTAAAGCTTACGTTAAGAAAATTTGATGCTAGCTTTAATGATGTAGTTATTGTCACACAGCGACTTAAGGAAAGTAAGATATTTTATGTGATCTATATAAATATAGATAATAAATATTTAATATTTAGGTATAATATTCAAATAATATTTATTATTTTTATTTTTTGTATCAAAAAATGCCCGAATGTTATTTTATTTTTTATCGTTAGTCTTAAATTCAGCAGCTTGCTTTTTGGCTTGATCGTAATTTATAAGTATAATAAAAGAAACATTTTTACATGATGATGACGACATGAATAATGATATTGTGATCCGAGTAAACGATAGAGATTATATAAATGCTGCTGCTTGTGCCGTAGATCTTTATTTATTTTATATGTAGATGCGTAGGTGTTGAAATAAATGACGTGTTGCTAATGCAATATTTATACGTGTGTATGTATTAATTATATTATATTTCTTATTTATATTGCAGTATATACATATTCACATGCATATAAGCATGAACAATTTGTATGCGTACCAAAATTTGTGCACATTCCGTATTATATAATAAACGACATGATTATTACAACAAAGTGCTGTTTTGAGTTTTATTTCTGAATAGATAGATATTTAAATATAGGTTAGGTTAGGTTAGGAGTGGGGTGGCATGCGAGCCTGTTTCACCGCCACCTTTACAGGTCTATTGTGATCCCCTTTACCTTAGAGAACGCTCTCTAGTTTCGCCTTCTTAATCAGACTTATCATTTTTTAGAGCGGCTCTTTTGTGTAGCCGTTAGCTGTGGAGTTCTCTACCCCCATTACTAGAAACCTTGTCCTCGCTAGGCCGTTACAGTGGCACAAAACATGAACTGGGGTTTCTTCTTCCTCTTGACAGAATCTGCAGAGAACATTTTCAGCATTCAGTCTGCAATGACCGGACTATCATTTTGACAGTCTTCCTCAGAGTAGGTCTTCAGTAAACTTAGGCCTGTGATCCCTTAGGAACTCCTTAGCCTGTCTTTGTCTTGGCGATCTTTCCCACCATTCCTTGGACTTGTTTTGTGACCATTCATAGATCGACCTCTTAATTTGTGATTTGGTAGTGCCGAAGGAAGGGGCCGCTCCTATGAAAGGTCTTGACGAGCCTCGTCAGCTCATCGGCCGTCTCGTTTCCCTTCACTCCCGTGTGGTTGGGGACCCAGCCACAATATCGAAATCCAAACCAATTTGACGTTTAAATATCGAACTTGTCAATGTTTGACATTTTTAAATGTCAAACATTCCCACAACTCGCACTTGTGGGAATCCCCAAAAACCGATGTTAAGGGAGATTATTGGGCTCTTGCTCTCTTGCTAAATTTCGTTCACGAGAAGCAGAATAATTTAAATGTATAGAAGAAGATATCTTCGGATTAGTACCCGGTTTTCGCTGATTTGTTGGTAATTTTGCCTATTCTTTTAATTCGTCGTCAAAATTGTATGTTTCCGGAGTTATAAGCGTTCCTTCAATATAAAGTATTCCCTCCTCCCCTCCCCTTATTTGTCAAAATACAAAAAAATTGTTCGATGTAAAATATGTAAAAGTTTCAGTAGATTCCCATTTTGGTAAATTTTGCATAAAATAAGAATTAAAATTTTTGGTGATCAGTGACGCCCTCTACCGATCATTCTACGCTTTCCCAAATAATTTCCAGATGTTTCTCGGGGTCACATTAGTCAGTAATATTTTTCTTCCAAAGCTGTACTGTAATGGCTCAGAGGGAGCAGCATGTCGCCAGTTCCCCTATAACCGATTTTTAAAATTATTTCTGAACTAAAGTTTTGTACCGTTTTCTACCAAAAATAAAGTTTTGTACCTCGCCCGATTAGAAGAATTTTAGGTGGGAGAGGGGAGGGGGAGGGGGACATGCTAGGTACACAATGTTTGGTTTGTTGTACTAAACTAGTATACAATACGGGGGAGGAAGTGGCATAATTATCTCTGCCGCCCTCCCTCCCCTCCCCCACCATCTAAAATTGAGTATATCTTCTAAATGGGCGAGGTCCAAAATTTTTTATTTTTGGTACAAAATGGGTACAAAACTTTAGTCCACAAAGAATTTTAAAAATCGATTGTGGGAGGGAGAGGGCGGGAGGGCGAGCTGACGATATGCAGCCGATCGAGCGACATTCTTAGTTGGCCACCCGATATACAGGGTGTTTCATAATATAGTAGAATTTCGGGATGTGATAGCCAGGGTCGCTGCGTGCGGGCGTGCACCACACAAGGGCGGCATTGGCGACAAAATCATATCGAAAGGAAAACAAAACATTGTCATAATTTGCATGTCTAGAATTGTACAAGGGGCGGCCTAATCGGTATTGCACGCGGGCGTTCAAATAACAGCTAGCGGCGGGCCTGGTGATAGCTTGTCCAAAAATTTCTAAAATGCACCATTTTCGAGATAGAGGGTGTTGAAATTTAATAAAAAAATTCGTTTTTTACAAATATTTCCGGAACCGTTTATCGTAAAGAAAGCAGCTTTTGTAAACATTTTCTACTCATAATAAACTAAGTTGTGTTTGAGAAAAAAATTTTAAGTCATAATTGGTGAAGATTTTGAGGGGGTGGTTTTCTTCCCAACTTCGACGTCACTGGAAAAACTATGGTTTTGAGAAGCCCATTTGAACCGCCAATATTTTCTACCCAAAAAAAGGTACTGTTGGTCATGAGCTCTAAAGTTGACCGTTTTCGAGAAAAATCTATCAATTTAAATCAATTTTTTGAAATTTTACTAAAACGTTAGACAAAGTAAGAAAAAAAATTAAATTTCAACACCCTGTATCTCGAAAATGGTGCATTTTAGAGGGTAAGTTGATGGAAACTTTTTTTCGAATTTTTGGACAATCTTCTTAATTCCTTTTATGTATTTCACTTTTATACGTCAAACTTGACAGTTTTTGACATTTAAACGTCCTACACCTCATTCCAGATAAGAAAGGGGCGTTATGAAAGGTAGGGTCTAAAATAAACGTCTGTGATTGGTTAAAATCTCTGTTCTTTTTATTAATTTCATCTTGATTTTTTATACAAAATTAGTTTTTTTACGATTTGAATTGTTTTTCCTTAAATTTTCGCGTTTGATTCGGTGTGGCACGAAGGTCTACTTTTCAAGATGGGCAGTTTTAGCATGAACCCCAACATGATCGCATTGATCGGCTTTTATCTAGCCGATAGAACGTTTTCTAATCAAGTTGAGCACGCCCTAATCGTAGGGGTACCGCAGGGTTCACTCTAAGGACCGGAGTTATTCATTTTATTCACGAGCGATATACCTATAGGTAATTATCTACTCCTCTTCGAGAATAGAGGCGCTCTAAAGATCTGCGACAGGCCGGCCATTAATGCCGACAAATCTATCGCAATAACATTCTTCAGAAAACGGAATCAACCTTGCCTCCCTCCCTTGAACGTCACAATCGCGAGGCAAAGTAAGGTAGGTTTAGCACTAAATACTAGACTGGCTTTTTAATCAGCATTTTTCTACCATCGCAGCTAAATTCCTTGATGTACGCGCGGCTCTGTCTCTTCTCTTGTGCTAGAAGAGCTCTTTAGAATAGAATAGAATATATTTATTGCCAATAAACAAATACATGTTGTCTGACAGTAGCATCTAAAATACAGGTAGTCAATAAACAAGAAAACAACGTTCACAACGTGGAGACGTGTCAAAACTTGAACTTGATAAATTCATCAAATGAATAAAAAGGTTGTTCTAATAAAATGTTCTTTAATTTGCGTCTAAATGTAATTAAATTAGGGGAATCCAATATAAACCGAGGCAATTTATTGAAGAAGGAAAAACCCATATAGTATAGAGAATTTTTGCAGAGAGAGGTGAGAGGTAGCAGGCTGATGACAAGCTCCTCGACAACAGCTGGACATGCTCGGTCCATCCCAAGCCAGTATCCACGGTAACACCTAAGAATTTAACATTAGTCGACGGGGACAAAAGGTTGTTATCAATCGCGATATTGAGGCTGGTACGTTGTTTGTAAATTAATAATTTAGTTTTGCTAGCGTTGAGAATAATTTCATTAGCTTTAAACCACTCACAAACTCTAGAGATGTCGGCGTTGATTTGTTCTTCCAAAACGCCACACTCCGAAGTCAGTGATCTATCGTCGGTGAAGAGAATCGTGTTAGACTGACGAACCACATGTGCCAGGTCGTTAATAAGTATTAAAAATAACGTAGGTCCAATCACCGAGCCCTGCGGCACACCACACATTACCCGGCCAAGTGTTGAATCTACGCTACCACCCCCCCAACCCGCAGCCTTACAAATTGGCGACGGTTCGCCAAAAATTAACGGAACCAGTCGTTTACTTTGCCCCTAAAGCCGTACCTTTCAAGTTTTCTAATTAGAAGTGAATGGGGAACACAATCAAATGCTTTAGATAAGTCGCAAAACACCGTGGCCGTTATTTGTTTTTGATTAAAATTCTCGAAGACGTGATAGTGAAAGTTAAAAAGGGCGTCACTAGTTGACACTCCAGGCCTAAAGCCGTACTGGCAGGAAGAAAGTAAACCTTCAGCCTCCAAAAACCTTCTAACTCTCAGATCAACAACCTTCTCATATATCTTTGACAGGGTTGGGAGAACAGAGATAGGTCTATAATCCGATAATATGAAGCTATTTCCACCCTTATGTATTGGCGTGATTCTTGCGAGCTTTAGACAAGATGGAAAAACAGAGTTTAAAAATGAAAGATTAATTAACTCAACCAGGAAATTTAGAGCTTGGCGTGGTAATAAAAGTAAGATTTGTGCGGAGATATCGTCGTAGACTTTAGAGTTTTTGTTTTTAATGTTACGCATTATACCGATGATTTCATGGGTGTCTCTTGGCAAAAAGAAAAAAGATTTGTCATGATTGAATTTAAGGAATGACATAGGGTCTGCATTTGTACTGATACAACTAGTTAAATTAGAGGCTATGTTCGAGAAGTAGTTATTCAAGTGTTCAGCAACAGTCCTAGGGTCATCCAGCATCACATCATTTTCTGATATACAGATCATTGCCGTTGCCTGTTTGGTAGAACCGGTCAATTCCTGCACCACCTTCCGTGCCTCTTGAGATAAATCTCTGGATGACTCCAGTCGCTCGCTGTAGTGTTTTTTTTTTAGATTCGCTAATCACTGTTTTCAAGGTACGTTTATATTTTTTATAATATTGACTAAACCATAATTCATTGTAAAATTTATTCATGTATAGCAAGAATCTTTTGTTTTTAATTGATATTTTAATGGCCTTTGTTAACCAGTGCTTTTTGGAGTTTTTATTCTTAATTTTAGTTAGAGGGAAAGAGTCATTAATAAGATTATTAATAGTGCTAGAAAACATTGCAAAATTTTTATCAATATTGATGACGTCATTAACCAGCCACGCTATCTGCGCACACCGGCGGCCAAAGCGAGACTTGTTCTGTTCACTTAGTTTAAAGTCTAAGGTTTAAGCTCATGCTTGATACGGTGTTTTTCCAGCACCGGACGCTGTGAGTCATCGTTGCAGCCGTCGGAACTGTTGTGAGGGGCTCTCGGTCGTAGAAGGGCAAGGACAGTTTAAGGGCAAGGACAGTCACTTCCCTCACAACTATAGACCAATAAGTTTGCTCTCCGATGTCTCAAAAATCGCGGAAGCTATCCTTCTGAATCGCCTTAGAGCCGAAATAATCGAAACCAACATCTTGCAGGATGAGCAGTTTGGTTTTAGGGAAGGACTGTCAACAGCATTCCAACTCCTCACAGAGTTACCGAGGAAATTAGAAACGCCCCTTGAAAGACGCGAGTCTACCGGCGCAGTTTTTGTGGACGTCAGGAGTGCCTTCGACTCTGTTTGGCACGCTGGGCTTCTCTTTAAGATGCATTCGGCCGGGATCAATCCAAATATTATAGCCCTTATAACGTCCTACCTCACGGGACGATCGTTTGACGTGGCAGTTGAGTCTTCTGTCTCCTCCAACAGACCCATACTAGCTGGGGTCCCACAGGGGTCTCTTCTCGGCCCGGAGTTAACCCGATTTGTTTTTTCAGGCTAATTTTTTTTCTTTTTTTTTGCCTCTACTGACGACATTTCAGCATAATTTGTTAAAATCAACGGGGATGGTCCCGTACTAAGTAGATGACAAAAGGGGTTTAAGGGCCAACGTCCGACCCTAGCAATGAGATGGAAGACCTTCGTCGTCGTCGTCGTCTCGGTCGGAGAACACCTTGTATATTATAGTACTGTCAAACTTACCTGCAATTCCTATTTGTCAAACTTAAAAAGTGCATTTGCCATTGGAATGTCGATATTATCGCGGTGGTAAGAGCGATTGACCAAAGATTACGATTCAAATAAGAGAGGTGGCTTATTAAGAAGATATTTTAATTAAATAATCATATTTAGATCTACTATATACAAATTCGCTTGTAATACACATCATCTATCCCCTCAGGTAAATACTATTATATAAAAATGCTGTAGTACAAACTAAAAATCATTATATTAAAGGGAATCATCGAGACGTCTCGTAGAGATCGCATTTGTTGTTTGTTTTAATTAATTAATTAATAACCCTCGTTCAAAATCTAGGAAACGTATCGACAATCCCGTTCTTAAATTCGTGGAAAGGTAGGTACTTCTTATTCAATCTAAATAATAATTAACAAAACATTAACTTAAGCTATAAAAAAAAGTTACGACTAAATATATAAAATAGAACGCACAGCAAAAATCTGTGCAATATTTTGTTCTTCTCTTCATCTTGTTCTTTTTTTTTAATTTATTTATTCTAAAATATGTTGGCGATTTTTTTTTCTTTACATATAAAAGTGTTATGAGATCTGGAAATGGCAAAGGATTCTCTCTCTTTAGAAACGATCTATGTATTTCTTTTTGGTAGGTATATATCTGGTAAGTTAATAATATAAATCTAGGCCATTCACCACTTCATATATAACTCAATGACACAAAATAAATACAATCCCTTTCTTTGAGGCTTAATTATAATACTCTTTACTTCTTGCTTGTTTGATTAATTTTTCATGGATGAGAAAATGAGAGGCGTGTTATTTAAATCTAAACTAGAAACTGTCCCATCTTTACGGGCACGTCGGTAGATTCACTCTGAAGAATGCGTTAAGTTCTATCAGGCTGGCCAATATTAAAAACACCGCGTACATCAGGAGGCAAATCCTACCGACACGCTTGTCCAGCTTGAACTTGTTCAGGGCGAACACAACGTACAACAGCAGCAGGGACGATAATAACGAGATGGCGCTGTACTCGATCCCCGCCGAATTGATACCAACCTTAAAGACATCACAATTAATTTTTTTAAGGAAGCAAACATCGATTAAACCTTACCCAATATTTTCCGGGGATAATCGGCATGAACGTCGCCTTGATGAACCACGGCAATCCCAGACATAGCAGGATATCGAACGTGTTCGAACCGATCGAATTGCTGATACCCATCGAACCGTGACCTGCGCCATTTAAAACGAACGATATCGATTTCTAAATTGATCGATTAAAATCGATCATTACCTTGTTTCGCTACGATAACGCTGGATACGGCCTCGGGGACGCTGGTGCCCGCCGCCAGGAACGTGATGCCCATCACCGAATCGGGGATCTTCAGCGTGTCGCCGATGATGGTGATCATCCAGGCGACGACGTACGATAGCGAGCCGATCCACACGATGCACATGATGAACGTTAACGGGAACCACTTCTTGAACCTCGGTTTCTCGCAGTCGGGTATCGTCAGGAAGAATATCAAGTTAATGGGCCAGGTTAGAAGCCACGTCGCCTGCAATAAATACTGTATTAGACCTCTAACGTGAAAAATTACGTTTATTATACGTTTATTTTACGTTTATTTCGAGTTTCGGAATATTATTAAGGTAACGTTTATTTTATATGACGTACTCGTTGATTGGATACGAATTTTGACAGATATGACGTGTATACGACGTCACTCCTACTTAGAAATAGCCTAGAAATTGTCAGAACCATAGTTCCGTACTAGTCTTGTCCTTTTCTATTTCCTCTATTGTTATCTCTCTTATTTCTTTCTGCTCTTCTCTTTCTCTTCATTCGTTACAGTTTTCAAGTTTTTTATATATACAGGGTGTTTCATAATTGAATGTCAATATTTTAGGAGACGATTTTTTGGTCCATTTCAAAAAGAAAACTTCATTAGAACGTATGACCCAAATGTCTTAACTTTTGAGATACAGGGTGGTAAAGTTTTCAAAAATAAATTGTTTTTCATTAATACCTGTAATACCACTTTAGTGAAGTTTTCTTCTCTTGCGTTAACCGTCTTAATTCCGCCTTAATTAACGTAACGAAATGTGTGCGTGTCGATTCCATAATATACAGAGCGTTACAAAACGATGGGTCGATCAGGTCAGTTAACCCTATATTTTCCGAGCTAAGATAACGGAACTTTCCGCGATTTGCGGATTGATATAGAATGGTTCCACGGGGTTAATAATAATATACAGGGTGGTGCAACCAAGATGGGGTGGACGATTATAATTAAACGGTGAGGTATTTCGAAAAATCCTTCTGGGATTTGATCGAGTGCTACGTGGACTACGTTTTAAAAATATTTTCGATATACAGGGTGATCGAACCAAACTTATGTGTTTCGGTATTAGAATATTCCAATCGAAACAACTTAATATAATATTAGTTGGGTCCATTTTATACCACAACTGAAAATGAATATTAAAAAATTAAGTGTATCATTGAATGTGCCGTATTCTTGAGTAAAATAATGGCCTACACTCAACTTGAAATTATTCACCATCATACAGGGTGATCGAGTTTCGTAAATCCAATTCGGACTTACTTTTTTCGAATGGAACACCCTGTATATTATTTTTCTATGTTAAATAGCACTTTATCAGCTTTCCAAAAATGCCATACATGTTACTCTTTTGACTGGCGGTTTAAGCAGAAGTAATTTCTTGAGATTAGGCCCACTTTTTGTCCCTGAAGAATCCTCTCGCGTAAGTGGCGAAACGTCGAGTTTAGTAGATTCTCTTTTTTTTGTGGTTTTCACTCTAATTTTTTTATTTTGGTATTTTGTTTTAGTTAGTACATCATTTCTGCACCGAATTCTAGATTTTGACGCATAGATGGCGCCACAAATTTGCTTAAAATTTATAGGAATAAAATAGTTTAAAGGGATATTCTTTCGACAATAACCGTCCTTCTAATTCATACAGGTTCACCCTCAAAATTCACTATATACGGGGGATGTTCAAAAAAAAGTTCCCCTCTAAATATGCACATTTATTTCTCCTTCTTTACGGTTGTTCCTGGTCTTTTTGCATTTGATGTTGGCCAAATCGAAATAATACAAAAAAAAAAAAAAAAAACCAACCTGAGTAAACCTACTCCGTTTCGCCGGCCATCTCCACAGATTCGGTAGATGCTCCTCGTCGTTCTGCGCCGGCGCAATCTCCGGCTTACCCTGCTCCTGGATCTCCACGTTCTCGGCGACGGGTATCCTGACGGAACCGTTGATGTGAGCGGGCGGCCCCTCCCCCTCCGCGATGTTGGTGGCGTTACCGTCGTTCCTCGACAGATCGTCGCCGATGACGCAGATCTCCTTTCCCTTCTCGTTAGGTACTGGTAGATCGGCCTCAGCTGCCTCTGGGAACAAATAATAGTTTGAAGGATTGCAAATATAATACGACTCGACGTCGATTTAAAAAAAAAAAAAAAAAACAATAGAAAGCTCACCTATAGAAACACGTTTCTGTTTCGTCCCGAGAGGTGTCCTCCTAACCTGCCTCTTGGCTTGTTTAATACCACCCCTCACACATTTCTGTATTGATTTATCGAAATACATGATGAGGATGTAAACTGTGTATAGGAGAACCAAACACAGCGCCTCGTACCATTCAACTCTCTCGTCGTGTATTATACAGATTAATATCGATACAGTGATGCCGTAAGCTAAACAGTCCCTTGTTAAAGGCCACCAATCGAGGGGTACAACCTGTACTCCGCACTAAAGAGGGAGAAAGACATGGCATCAAAGCCTCCCATCATATATCCTAATCGTGGAGGAACTTACCATCCCCGCGCCGATCCCGCAACACGCGGACACCGCCAGGATGTTGAAGACGGCTGAACCTACAATGGTACCCACCCCGATATCACCTTCCGTGATGAAGGTGCCTATCACGTTGACGAAGAGCTCCGGCGCCGAAGTCGCCGCCGCCATGAAGGTAGCGCCGGCCACGTCGCTCGACATGTTTAACGCTATAATATGAACGATTTAACATAATATACAGGGTGATTCGCTCAGGTCATGTAGCAACTCGCAATCGGATTAGAAATTTTAAATCATCATCTTTCAAGCTCCGAATCCAATTGCAAGTTGTTAAAAATTTCGAGATGGACGACCTAGGTAGATCACCCTGTATAACATCGTGTAGAGATATTTACCTTGGCATATTTTTTCTACCGCCGGCACGAAGAATTTGTCGCAAACTACAGCTAAGGCTACGAAAAGGTATAACGATATAAAGATATGTACAACGATGCCGCCGTCTTGTCTTTGTTTGTCCGTGAAGAAGTCTGCGGGGAAGTCTTCTATCGCTCTGGGTGTACATTTGTTACCTGCAAAGATATTAAGATTATTAGACGCGAAAGCTTACGCGGGCCAACGGAAAAGAAAGCTTCTCTTAAAATCTTTATAATTTATCGTCTTTTCGTGGTCATTGACCTCACCTAAATTCTCCGAAAACAATAAGTAAATGACGTCCATTTTTTTTTAAGAATTCAGCATCCCAGCAAACAGAAAAACGTCAAGTACGTCTTGAGGACGTCGTATATTGTTCATTTTTGACGAAATAAGTTATCGTCAAAATATGATGTCTTGAAGACGTACTGTGCTGGTCATAATATTATTTATTAAATTGTCGAATAAATATGAAATACAACTTGTTTCATATTATTAACAAGCTAAAACTGTAAGGTTCGGTAATAACAAACAATGTTTGAAACATCGATTCTAGCTCCAAACTTGCCATGCGCGGAAATTGAGCCAATTATTATTTCTTGTCATAAACTAGGTACACAAAAAAATATTTTTAAATACTTTTTTTGCTATAAATAGGTGGAATTGAATAACTAAAACACAAACATAGGTATACATCAATTAACCGATGTTCAACACTGCTGCTTCCTGCTAGGGTATCCGGTACTTTACCGCATTTCCTAGTATTGCTGTGAACCATGGCGAACCTACGTTAGGCTTGGTTAGGCGTTAGCGTATTGTTTCAGTTGGTGTCGGTTTCTTATCACGCTACGACGCCATTGAACAGCTGGGTGCTGCATGTAAGTATATTAAATTTTAATTTATTACATTGTTTTGATAACAAGCGAACCTTTAATAAAGTACTAACAAATATATGTATGAATTTCTTCTCCACTATGTAACATAATGTAGCAACATAATGGTGCGTTCGTCGTCGGGAAAATAAATGTTTAGAGAGTAGCCTGGGATAATGTCATGATTATTATTACTGTCAATCAAATTAAAACTTGTTAGATTTTTTTATTTAATCGAACCCCAGTTTCATTACATTGGTGTCAGGTGTGGGGTTACAGGAAAGATGACTGGAAGACAATTAAAATTGGATGAATTAAAAGTGGTCGATTTAAAACGTGAATTGGAAGAAAGAGATGAGCAAACGTCGCGAACTAAAGTAGTGCTTCAACAGCGTCTTCGAGAAGCGCTAATTACAGCCGGGCGAAAACCCGGATCTCTTCGTATTTGAAGTTCAAGGTGGAGATGTTAGTGCTATACTAAAATCTATGGAAGAACTGCAATTAGCCATCGCAGGTAATGCTAAAGCTATAGAAGATAAGTTAGAAGAAAATTCCAAAACATTGAGAGCAGAGTTATTTGCAAAATCTAATACGTTGGAAACGAAATTCAAAACGAGTTTTAAAGAATTTACTGAGACAGTTGAAGTAAGAGTTAATAGGAATGCCAGGGCTTTAGAAGAGGCGGTTGAAAATTTGGAGGAAAAGTTGGATCAGCAAAAAAATAGAATAATGGAAGAGATAATGGCTCAATTTAAGTTATCAGTGACAGGACCTAGGTATGAAACATAAGAACGCCGATGCACTTTCGAGAAGACCCTGTCCAAAAGACTGCAAACAGTGCACCCAAATAGAAAATAGGTCAGCCAACAGTTGCAGGACCACCGTGATCGATGATCAATGGCTACCAAATGAATTGCGAAAGGACCAACAAACCGACTCTGATCTTAAAGTAATACTGCACTGGAAGAATCAAGGGCAAAGACCCAGTTGGCAAGAAGTTGCTCTCTACTCGCGCAACTTAAAATCATATTGGGCACAATGGGACTCTCTAGTTGTAGATGATCACATTTTGAAGCGCGTTTTGGAGAATTCAAATGGCACGGAAAGTAGGATGCAAGTGGTGGTTCCTAAGAAAAGGATATTGGAAGTGTTACGACAGCTCCACGATTGTTCCTCCGGAGGACACTTTGGTGTACATAAGACGCTGGAGAAGGTGCGCCAGCGGTTTTATTGGGTAAATTGTGCACAAGACGTAAGGGAATGGTGCCGAAAATGCACCAAATGTGCTGCTAGTAAAGGACCACAAAGACGTCATCGTGCATCTCTGCGGCAGTACAATGTGGGAAGCCCTTTTGAAAGAATTGCCATAGATGTTGCTGGACCGTTTCCAGAAACCGATGAGGGAAACAAGTACGTAATAGTGGTGATGGATTATTTTACCAAATGGGTCGAAGCCTATGCGTTACCCAACCAGGAGACCGCGACGGTTGCAGATGTCATTGTCAAGCAGTTCATCATTCGTTTTGGAGTGCCCTTAGAACTCCATTCGGATCAAGGACGAAATTTTGAATCTACTCTTTTTCAAAACATGTGTGAGATTTTGGGCATTCGAAAGACTAGAACGACTGCTCTGCATCCACAATCAGATGGAATGGTAGAGCGCTTAAATAGGACCATGCTCCAATATCTATCCAAGGTTGTGTCAGATAATCAAAAGGATTGGGATGAACACTTACCACTGTCCCTGTTGGCCTACCGAGCATCTGTTCACGAAACCACTGACAAATCTCCCGCAAGTGTACTATTTGGTAGAGAGCTGAGGTTGCCTTGTGATCTGAAGTTTGGCTGTAAACCGGGAGAAGATCTTGTTTGAGAAGATTATGTCAACGATCTCCGGCGAAAGCTAGACAACATCCATGAGCAAGTACGGCACAGTATTCGGGATGCTAGTGCTAGAATGAAAGATGGGGGTTACCAAGTGGGTGATCTCGTGTGGCTATATAACCCGCAACGTCGACGTGGGCTTTCCCCAAAATTCCAAAGACACTGGGAAGGACCATATGAAAATTTGAAGCGAATCAACGACATTATCTACAGAATCAGACAGACACCTCATACTAAACCACGGATTGTGCACTTCAATCGTCTAGCCCCATACTGCGGAGACAATGACAATCAAATTTCTGATATACATCGAGTACATGCTCAACATCGGGAACCAACATTTGAGGATTTTATGGCAAAATATTCTGGCACACGCAAAGCACGACACGGGGTAACAACTACTGAAAAGCGACGGGATCTATTTGCGGTACCATCGAGTTACGCCTTGGCTCATTGTGTTGCGCAAAATTTACGGATGTCTCGAGGAATTGCCGCAGAATTTCGCAAAAGGTATGGCAGAGTCAGAGAACTGTTGCAGCAGCAACCGAGAATTGGAGGGACTTTAAAGCTCAGTATCAATGGTCAATTTATATTCTATCTAGTTAGTAAAAAGTTTCCATATCAAAAACCAGCGTACCGGGTAATTTGGGAAGCTTTATTAGATTTGCGAAATCACGTCCTACAACAAGACATTCTGAAACTAGCAATACCAAAGTTAGGATGTGGATTGAATCAGTTGAATTGGAGAATTGTAAGGAGTATGTTGGAGGTGTTATTCCAACATACCGGTGTGGAAATATTGGTTTGCAGTTTCCAGCCTGAGCATTCCTCACATAACAATTCTCAGAGAGCCGTCGACTGCTATTTCCATAAGACGTCCCGGTGTAGCAGGGGTCCGACTTGCAAGTACCGGCATTACTTACCTGAACCCATGAAGAGTATATTTCGGGACGGAACATCTTTTGAGGAGGGGGCAATGTAGCAACATAATGGTGCGTTCGTCGTCGGGAAAATAAATGTTTAGAGAGTAGCCTGGGATAATGTCATGATTATTATTACTGTCAATCAAATTAAAACTTGTTAGATTTTCTTCCAAGTTATTAAATAAATAGTTTTATTTAATCGAACACCAGTTTCATTACAATATGTTGGTAGGGGTGCCCCGTCAAAATGGCCCGAGACAAAATAGCCCCGACAAAATACCCCAGGACAAAAGAGCCCAGGATAAAAGAGCTCCGACAAAAGAGCCCAATATAAAATAGGGGAAAAATCTGAAATTGATGATGATATGTTCGCTATTTTGAATTTTTTTCATGATTACATCTTTATACTCGCCACAATATGAAACTGCATTCGTATTTAATTACCCATTAAAAATAACATTTGTTGTTCGGAATCCGTTAATAGTATTGTAGGATTATTCATTAATAGAGCCATATAATAAATAAACCGTTGCGGTTTCATATTATCGCGAGTATAAAGATGTAATCATGAAAATAATAACAAATAACACACCCATCACAATTTCAGATTTTGCCCTGGGCTATTTCGTCGGGGCTATTTTGTCTCGGGCCATTTTGACGAGTCACGGTTGGTAGGTACTATATAATGTAATTATAGACAGATTCAGATTGTAAATGTTAGTCGTACTAGTCGTACTGTTATATACAGGGTGGGGCACATAAAGTGTTACAGAGCAATAGCACTCAAACTATTAATCATATTGAAAAATGCTTCAGACAAAAGTTTCAGTGTTCGGGAAGGCGGTCATACTGGGCCACCCATCTCGGTGCTCCATCTTGCTGAAACCATACTGTATTAGCAGGAACTTGTGGGTTTGCCGGATTAGGATATAAGTTTGCGAAAGTTGGCACGACATTATTTTGGAGCAGTTCTAAATATTTATCTCCATCAATGAACGATGTGATTTCCAACAATTCCTGCCCAAACATTAACTTTTTCAGGATATTGCGGCGTGTGTTCCTCTCTCATCCAGTGAGGATTCTCATTAGACCAATAGCGGCAATTTTGACGATTAACATGGCCGTGAACTGTAAATGTGCTCTCATCACAAAATAAAATATCTTCTAATTGGATCACATTGTTATCTAACATTGCCATCATCTGTTCACAAAAATTCGTTCTCCTATCGAAATCGTCTTCCATGAGTCTTCCTGACTTGGCATCATTTTATAGGGATGCATTTTACTTTCCTTTAATATTCGAAAAATTGATGTGTGGCTAATGTTGAACAGTGGGGCTGCTTTCCCGACCAGAATTATGTGGGTTTTCTTGAAACTCAATTGGATAATATCCAATTTCGTATCATCACTTACTGCATTGGCAGCTACTTTTTTAATATGTCTTAATACATGACCAAGCTCGCAAAACTGTTTTTCTATTTTACTAATTCTTCCTTAGGATACAGGCGGCAAATTTGGAAATTTTTCGTGAAATAAGCGTCCGTGTGTTATCTCCATAACCAATGGTTATTTTGTGCATTTCTGTTAAATGAACCATTTTTCTAATATCATTACGTACAGTTAACGAAATTCAAATCACAATAATAACACTGACACTGATCACTACCGTCATGCAGGCAGACAACATGTTGTTAAGGCTATGAGTTTTTACGAAAATAAACAAAACGGTCTTTGTATTTTTTTAATTCCATATTAGTAAAAAGAAACGCAGCAATGGTTTTTGCTTACTTTATTAATATCAAGAGCTAAATGGGAAATAGATTTTTAGTGTAATGCAGCAATGCATTTGTGAAATAAAATAATTTTTTTTTTTTAATGTTAATTTTCGTAATAAATGTGAAAACACTTAATATTTCCGAAACAGTTGAAGATAGGTATGGGACATTGTACATGAATTATGTCTAGAATTTTCCGAAGAACCCAAAAAATAAATAATATGCAGGGATTTCCATTTAAAATAAGAAAGTTGGTATTGGCCACTGTCACATGGCACACCCTGTATATATTTTTTTTTTCGAAAAAAATGCGTATTTAAAAATACAAATCGACGTGTCCAAGCGTTTTTCCCAATACACCCTCATTTATTTGTTATCGAATTTATTCCATTTGGCTGTTCCACACTGTATAAAATCGGTTTTCGGTGAATATTATCTCCCTAATACGACTTCATTCAAAATTAAGGGCCGCATATTATAACTGGGTTAACAATGAACATCTCCACAATCATAGTACAAAGAAAGTCATTTTAATAAAGCCAAAAAATTATTATTTTTAAATCTATTGTACGTGAATTCATAATAAGGCTTTTAACATGTGAGTTAGTGCAAGTGTCCATGGTGCAATCGTTCGCGCGACGGCTTAATAAAGCAAATGCACGGATTATTTTTTATCTCCAACAATAATGCTACAAATTCAATAACACTACAAAAATCAAAGATCTTGAAGACTATAAAATCTAAAAACCGCAAATAACTTAAAAACTAGTACAGATAGTCATAGGGATTCCTCATACTGGTTTTTAGACAATAAAATGTTCCTTCTAATAACGTAAATACATACAGGGTGTTCCATTTAAAATAATAAAGTTATGCACGAAAGAAGTTTACAAAGTTTGGCCTCGGTACTTGAACGACCTGTGGAATACTCGACAACTTTGAATATGGGATTCAATCAGCCAAAGGATCTACTATTTACGCTTTTCTTTCCATTTCTCTAAATTAAGTCATTTTCGAGATACTAAACTTTTCGTGCAACATTGCATTTTCAAAAAACTTGAAATATCTCGTAAACTACAAAAATTAGACATAGGAAACCTTGAATAAAGTTGATCTAGATTTCAGTGTACAACTCAAAAATGCCATAAAATACAGGATGTTCCATTAAGAAAAACATAACTTTGGTACATTGCTAAGTTCTGAAACACCCTGTATATCGCCTATTATTTTTAAATTGTAGATCTAATCCGCTTACATATGTTCCAGTATAGAACTTTCCAAAAATTGTTACCGTTTGACTACCAGAGGCCATGGCGTTCCCACTGTTACACCCTGTATTATTCGATTTTTAATTGTTACTAACGAAGAATCATTTGTCAAAATAAACAACAAAACTTAATCAAGATTAAAAGAAAATAAAAAATAAAATTCATTTCTCGGATTCGAACCTCAAACAATCTGTTCCTTACGTTATTAAGGCGTCGCGTGAACGTCTGCGCCACGGCCACTTGCACTAACTAACGTGTTAAAAGCCTTATTAGGAATTCACGTACAATAGGTTTAAAAATAATAATTTTTTTGGCTTTATTAAAATGACTTTCTTTGTACTATGATTGTGGAGATGTTCATTATTAACCCGGCCCTTAATTTTGAATGAAGTAGTATTAGGGAGATAATAATCACCGAAAACCGATTTTACATGTATTCTCCCTATGTCCCACTTGGCCGTGGAAACCCTGTATAGATACGAAGTACAGTAACGTACAGTAGAAGCGGATACGACGTGTGCTGTGCATAATACGATAGACGATAATGGGAGAGCTGCAAGGGAATGGATAATTGAGCGATCATAAGTATACAACAATAATAAGTGCAAGTTCAACTATATTCAGAGGTCAGCGGCTGTACTCATCACGTTCGGATCCTACATAAATACATACATGCATTAGCAAGAGCGCGATACAAATCTTCGCGCTCTCAGGAAATCAGCTTGTTTGTATAGTACATTCTAGCATTTCACTTTGCAATTAAATATAATTATTTCAATAAATCAGCAATTATGTTATGGAAAACATTGTTGTGGTGGATATAAAATCGCTTCTTTAAATATTGCTTAATTTGATCGATATAATTAACCGTTTATATTTAAATTTGTCTTAATATCCGCCTACTTTGCGCAATTAATTCCATTGTTAAAGGACTAATTGAGGTCGTTCCCTAATCGAGCGATTGTACGCTGAGAGGTTGATGGTCTCTTAAGTTTTTGTTTTACTTTCTCGACCATTGTCCGCGCCTGCAATTGAATTAAATCTTAAATCAACTCAAACATCTGCATGCGACATTTTTTTTTTAATAAGTACTGAATTAACTCGAATACGAAAGGATGATAATCTAGCTCGTTTAATTTTTTTTTATTCGCTGGTCGCAAGCGCCGCCCGATATAAATATGTACCTGTGTGTACTAGATGATGAATACAACGCGGGGCGCACCTGTCGATTGTCCCCGTCCGTGTACGATAATTGCGTCCGTACAGGCATCGCAATAATACGCGCTATTTTATAACGAAATGACCGTGATGGGTCCTAGGCACATGTACGGAATAATTCCTAATTGGATGGAGTGTGTAAGAGACGGCCGGTTTAGAACGTATTAGGGCGTATACAGGGTTTTCAAACTTAAGTCGGCACTATTGCTAACTTTGTTATTATTGGAGCTACAAAGTTGGTTAAATAGCCAAACTAGTGTAGTTTTTCAAGCAAATTACAATGGCATTAAAAAAAAAATAATTGACGTACTGGGTCACGTGATATTGTGAAAAATGTAATTTTTTTTAATGGGACACCCAGTATACAGTTCTCACGGTCGGCAGAAAATTTAATTCTGAACAAAAACTTTCCTATGAACTTTTATCCTAAAGTCAATAATAACAGAGTTATTGATGATTTTTCAAATTTGCCAAGGTGGCTGTTATTTCATAAACAAAATTCGATTGTTTTGCAAATGTCATCAACATTGAAATATTGTATTAAACCTCTTTCAGTAAGCAATTAACATTTTGTGTTTATTGATGAAAAAATGCCTTTCACGCATTTAGAAAAATGTGATATGATCGTTTGTAATAAAAATTCCCTGCAAGCTCGTGAACGTTACGGTGTTTTATTTCCTAATACGCGCAACTTGCCAGATCGAAGGTACTCTTTACTTTTGTACCGTAAGTTTCGATCAAATGAAAATGTGTTCAAGAAAACTAGAACCAAAAAACAATTTATAATAAGTGAAGCAACTGAAATTAACGTCTTAGCTTTCTTCGAAGCTAATCCTAATAATGCAATTAATGATTTAAAGGAAGAATAAAGTGGACTATCTTTGGGAACTATTCACAATATAAAAGTATTCCAGAAGAAGACAGAACACCAAAAGATAGAAACGAGTACGTTAACCATCAAGGCCATTCATAGGAGCGGTCCCTTCGTTCGGCACTACCAAATCACAAATTAAGAGGTCCATCTACGAATGGTCACAAAACAAGTCCAAGGAATGGTGGGAAAGATCGCCAGGACAAAGACAGGCTAAGGGGTTCCTAAGGGAATTATTGAAGACCTACTGAGTAAAGACAGGAAGACTGTCAAAATGATAGTAAGTCTGATGACCGGTCGTTGCAGACTGAATAGGCATATGTTTAACATTGGTCTGGCAGAAAATGCTCTCTGCAAATTCTGTCAAGAGGAAGAAGAAACCCCAGTTCATGTTTTGTGCCACTATGACGGCCTAGCGAGGACAAGGTTTCCAGTAATGGGGGTAGAGAACCCCACAGCCAACGGCTACACAAAAGAGCCGCTCTCAAAAATGATAAGTCTGATTAAGAAGGCGAAACTAGAGAGCGTTCTCTAAGGTAAAGGGGATCACAATAGACCTGTAAAGGTCGCGGTGAAACAGGCCCGCATGCCACCCCACTCCTAACCTAACCTAACCTAACGTTAACCATCAGAAAGGGAAAGAGGAAGCTCTTCTTAGCTGATCAAAGGAAGTCTGCCACGGATGGTTATATCGTTGTATTATTTGACTTGCAAAAAGTATTAACTACTGTTATTGAGAAGTATATTGATAAAATGAACATACTGAACTGAGTGGCCTACGCTAATAAGAAATGCAAAGAGACGCGCAAAACCTTACGAAGTTACCATAATTAATTTTAATGAATTCCTTAACTGGAAATCAGTGAGTTGTCCAAAAGGAATCTATACACAGGAAGGGTTTGAAATTAAAATGACCGACATCAAAATTGCCATTTTTGCAAAGAATGACCAAGGAGGTTGAGAGTATATTAGAGAATTATTATATTAGTAGTAGGTATTATGAAAGAAAGAGAAAGAAGTATAATATGTCATTGGCAGAACGACAAACAAAAAAACAAGCCTTCCTCGAAAAATGAGAAGAACTCAAACGCTGCAACGCTCCAAAGTTGGCATCGAATCTTGCACCGTTTTGGGTTTTTTCACATTTCCAATTAAATTCAATTTTTATATGTTTTGGCCAAACAAAGCCCTTTAGCCCAAATCTGACACTTGTTTTGTGTTTAGCATGATCAATTACATATACACAGTGAGTCGTTAAGAATGGGAAATCTGAAAACTGAGAATAGTAGAGCCTGAAATATGAGGATTGACCGCGGCATGCCTTATACAAATGATGGTCGTTTAAGAGATACAGGGTGTTCAAGTTAATAATTTCATTTCTAAATTTTCCAATAACTCGGCTGTTATTATTTATTATTTACCTGAGCTTCGTATTTAAAAATCAAAAATTGTATTAATAGGCCGAACTGCATTGAAACTTTAGAAGGCAAATATCTCGAAAACGGATCAAGATATCAACATCAAACAAGTATGTATTTTTCATGTAAAAAAGGTTGCTCTTTCAAATTTTCGATTCAGTTTATGTGATTCTACACGCACAAAAAAGATAAGCATCGATTTATCTATTGAGCAGTGTGTAATCAGCGCCACCTACGAGCAACGTTAAAATTGATGTCAAATTCTTATTCGTCATGCTGAAAAACATAATAATACCAATTTTCAAGTTGATTCTATAAAAACTTGCTGAGTTATTGGAAAATTTAGAAATGAAATTATTAACTTGAACACCCTGTATCTCTTAAACGAGCAACATTTGTATAAGGCATGCCGCGGTCAATCCTCGTATTTTAGGCTCTACTATTCCCACTTTCCAGATTTCCCATTCTTAACGACTCATTGTGTATATCTAGAATTTGAACGAAATCCAACGCCCTTCGAAAATTGTCAAAAATTCAGATTTTTTTCCCTTGCGATTTTAAAGAAAATCTCGACCTCTTTGATTTCCCTGAAATTTTGAATATATGTGTAATTGATCATACTAAACACGAAACAACTGTCAGATTTGGGCTAAAGGGCTTTGTTTGGCCAAGAAATTTAAAAGTAGCACCTAGACCGAACGCTCCAGTTCCGCATATTGAGCTCGCGACTATTTCTTATTCCGATAGAAAATTTTCTGAGCTTTCAGAATATGTATAGGTTGTATTTACAAAAGTGGCTACTTCGCCTAAGCTTTTTACAAGCTTTTCAAAAATATATAATACTTTAGATATATTTGCATTTTAAATTAAAAATATAATTTTTTTGTTAGTAGGCCATGGCGAATAAAAAACAACTGCGTCTTATGTCAATTTACGAGTTTTAGGTGTCAAAATGTAGTTATTAATTAGAATTTTCATTCAAATGCAAATATATCTAAAGTGTTATATATTTTTGAAAAGCTTGTAAAAAGCTTAACCAAACAATCAAAAAATATATAGGATGTCTCATTTAAAAAAACATAACTTTGATTAATATCTAAAAAATTACAGTCTTCAGCGGAAATCTATCTACGCCACTGGAGTCTATGTAAAAAAACTGCATAAAAAACATTTTTTACCTTTTCGATAAGTTAAACGATAACTGAGATACGAGGGAGGTTCCAAAATGCAATATATTCAAAATCACCGTGTATCTCGAAAACGAAGTAAGCTATGAAAATTTTGTTCGCGGCATCTTTCGTTTCACAAAAAAGTAGCAAAGTAATGCGAAAACCGCAACTCTCTATCTTTACGAATAAGTGAGATACCCCCCAAAACCATCGAAAATTGGACACCCGGTACAGGAGTTTGTCGGTTATAGTAAGTTTGCGAAAAAATGCAATCCAACCGAAAATAAACAACAACAAAAACTTATAGTACGGAAACGAACGCGAGCCAAACATATTTCGCTTGGTCACCATTATTTCCCTCCCAACTTTGATATGTTGTACTTTTTTTTGAATCGCCCCGTATAATTGTAAATAAATAATTTTTAAAATGTGCTTCCTATCGTCGTGCATATTTGATTAATCATTTTTATTTACAAAACATTTCTATCGATTTAATTTTAAATTCCTAAATTACATTTAGGAATTAACGAAGCACTCGTTATGTATTATCTTATGATTGATTCGGTTGCCATGGTTACGATGGCCGTACATTTCGAGAAATGTCATTCGAATTGTCATCGGATCGATGGACAGTTGTCGTGGTTGACGAATCAATCGCCCCTTCCTGAGTACACGTCCGTCAGTTCAGTTTCTGTTGATGGGGAATTACCGTCACATGCCGAGATCTCTAGTTACTTCATCAGAGACAAAAGAAGAGAGTACCATAATCTTACCATATCTTTTAGCGTCACGTCACACTCCGATGTTTCCATATAGACGGTGATTAGCTTCGCGCGATGGATTTTTCTTCTTCGTCCCCCGAAAATTTCATTTGTCTCGTTGCGAAACGGACCTTTCCAAACACTCGCGTCTCGAATTCGGAAATATATTTACCTTTCTCTTTTCGTCCTTGTTCCCTCCGTTTGTCCGGTCTCTGGCTTTATTTTTCCTTTATCATTTTGTCTAGGTTATGCTACCCCGATTTGTTTACGTACAATAGGGCTATTTAGTCCTAGGATCGCCTACCTGCCGTGTCCACAGACTAAATAGGCCTACTGTACGTTCGGTTAGCAATCCGTTTAGCCACCTGTTGCTCGTTATATCCCTAGTTCCCTCGGTGCGCGTAATTTTTCCTCCCCACTTTACTTCTTTTAAAAGAACTTTCTTCCTTCACTTGACTTTTCTATTTTATCAATCAACTCTTCAAAACCGTTCTTCTTTTTTCTTGTAAGTTTTTCTAAATAGCAGTAGCTAGTACGTAGTGTTTAATATATGACTAACGAATTTTGTTGGGAATGATCGAAATGACATAGCATGACAATACCAAGCGTTTTAAGTTACGGACCTTCAGTCTATTTTGGGGTTTTGTTTAGCGCTTTTAGAATTTAAGCATTTATTGTTATATTTCCCGCTGTCAGGTTCCGTATCTTATCAAATAACAACCGTTTATTCAATTGATATTTACCGGTTTTACTGGCCTTGTTACTTGTAACTATTTTGAATTTTACTATTCAATAAATTTTATTGACTTGTTTATGACGTGTCCGCTTTATTTTGGGCAAAACCTCTGTATCTTACGAACTTCTGATTTCCTAAGTATATAGGTAGCCTTGGTGCTTGCGGAGCTTTTGTAAGAAATCAGTGGCGCTGTATATTACCGAACAACAAAACGACCCACTCCCATCTTCACTGAACAAGCTGCCTACGGAATGTCACCCCCGTTACATCAAGGTAGGTCTCCCCCAAGAAGGTCACCGTTATCTCTCCGTGCTACTTGCTCGTTTTGAATTCTGTATTTACTGTTCCCGCTGTTACAGTACCGGTAGCCCGTAGCAAGTGATCCTTCCTCTTCCCCCGAACAACGGCCTTGCGGTACTCGTGGTGGGTACGTCTTCCTTCACTAAAGCGGTGATTCGCTGTACTGTTGCACATTGCAATAATTGTACAGTGTCTTCCAATAAGAGGTTTTATTTTGAGTATTTTTAAGCGAAATCATTGGACGTTTATTATGCCATTAATAATGGAAAACAATATCAGCGAAATGGTCGCCACGATGACACCTGCGAGACCATATTCTTTTCATGAAACGCACACTTTCGGGCTGTATGTCCTCGATAACGTTGCCAATTCCAACTTGGAGGTCTCGAATCGATTGGGGATCATTGGCACAGACCTCGTGTTTCACGCAGCCCTAAAGACAAAAA
This sequence comes from Holotrichia oblita, assembly GCA_023690525.1. Taxonomy (NCBI): domain Eukaryota; kingdom Metazoa; phylum Arthropoda; class Insecta; order Coleoptera; family Scarabaeidae; genus Holotrichia; species Holotrichia oblita. Next base: position 194,111,037 of record CM043017.1, read on the forward strand.
GTCTAAATGTGTTACATCACAAGATCTAGGTGGCCAACTTTTCACGGTATCGTTACTTGTGCGGTCTTATTGAAAATAAGCGTCCTCCACATCAACACCTTCCAAATCCAGTCAGACAAAATCATTAATCATCGTTCGATCATCATCATTTCGCGCAATCCACTCACCGTAAGAGTTTCTGCAGCCTCATTTTCGAAAAAGTACGGTCCAATGACCCCATCAGACCAAAAATCGCATCAAACAGTCACACGTTGAGGACGAAGAGACCTTTCAACAATCATTCTTGGGTTTTCCGAGCCCCAAATGCGACAATTCTGCTTGTTCACGTAGAACCTCCGACGTGAAAATGAGCCTCATCAGTAGGTGAAGTGTGTGCCTACGGGCTCAGTCACTCGACTGGGTAAAACCAGTAAATTGTCATAATTATGACAGCTTATACAGCGTGACTGAGCCCGTAGGCACACACTTCACCTACTCTCATCACTCAAGGTGATTTTTCGGTGAAATTCAGTTTGATTGTTGATGGTCGGTAGGCGTGAGTTGTTGTGTTAACCGACCAAAGTCTTCATGCAAAATACGGAGTAATATCGTTCGTGGAATGCCCAATTCCAAAGATCGGGGAGATGTGGACAAACTTGGGTCCTCTTGCAACTACAATGCAATTAAGTAAATTCGTCGCTGGTTCTGTTAGCGTAGAAATTGATCAGCATGAAAAGCACAAGGCTTTGGTAAAACAAGGTTATTTATTTTGGACTTTGGAATTCGCTCCTAAACAAATCAATTACCAGTGTTTACCAATTTCTTTAATTAAATAGTCAACGTCCAATCCAAGATTCAAAATACCGGGTGACGTTCAAAATCGAATAATAAAAATAATATTTTTCCGTAAACAAGAGACAAATCATTTTCTAGTTCTATTTGGTCTGGTGCAGAAAATTGTTATAATGATTCCTGACCTATCACATGTTAATAATCTAAAATGTTTAACCCAGTTACATACCGTCCGGTAAAGTACCCAACATTTCCAACGCGTCGGAAAAGAGAATCTAAACTGTCACAAAACACTTATAAACAAAAAGACGAAAAAAAAAAAAAAACAGTCGCCACACAACGTCCGCACACTATAACCGGAATTTTTTCGAATAATGAACCGATCGTTATTTATTTAGGGTACGATTAGAGTAAGCACGGAAGGAGCACCTTGCGTGCGTGTCCATATCAAACGTTAAACTGGACGAATTTATATCGGATGGGATCTCTATAATATGCGGAGCCGTTGAAATCGATTGGGTCGTTAAATAGATATGTGTCATGAGGAGCACCATCTACTGAAACAATTGGATCTAATTGGACGCATAACAACAAATCATTTGGCGACAATCGCCACGACAATATAGTGAATGGCCTAATGTTAATAAAATTAGTTCGCGCCAATCAAGACCTTACATAGATACGTTTCTTCTAGAACGCTTTCTGTACGTTAATTTAGACTTCGTTAATAAAATATTTATTGACCGTTGATGCTAAATATAAATATACGATGGTCAAAGTTCGGTTTTTCGATTTCAGCAGTGGATCATCTGGGGTGAAGTGGATCAAGGGTACCTTCTTGTAGATATTACTTTGTATAACCGAATCGTGCAAATATTGTAGCGCCAAACACTGTCGACGCGTCAGTAGAAACTACCAGTAACTGTTTGCCGTTGTAACGACAAATGTAAGTTAGGTAGGTCTCTCTGAAAAATATATAATTAATTCTACATAAAATACGTATATTTTCAAACATTTTAAAACAAACTATTCCACAAGGATGATCCCTTAATTTGTAGTGGTGTGGTAGTGACAGATGCATAAAATAGTCTTCCCAGAACAGGTCTGAGCTTGATTTGTTTTCATACCGTGGCTCGTTTGCCTAGTTTTAATTTTTTTTTGGTAAAAAGCGCATTTTAAGGGGTGAAGTGGATCAGGGCTTTTTGTAACAATGTTGTCGTTTATGTTCAGTTGTAGGATTGTGAAATTGATTATTACAGTAACTTTGACGTTATGGTAATAATATCAATTTTAATAATAATAATATTTACTTTTGTTGTTTAGGTAGGTACTTTTAGATTACAAAAATGCCGAGAGTATACAAGAAGAAGTTGGGTTTTAAAGCGAAACGATGTGTTTTTAGAAAGAGCGGTGGCGGCGGTTCGACATGGTGATATGACATTGCGAGCTGCGGCAGAGTCTTTCGGAGTACCGTACACAACACTTAATAGAAAATATCATGGAAAGCAAATAGGAAAATATGGTGGTCAACCAGTTTTAAATGGCGAAGAAGAAAATAAATTGAAGGAAGTTGTGCTGCTTTGTGCGGAGTGGGGGTTTCCATTTAAAAGTTATGATATCAGATTTATGGTTCAACAATATCTCAACAAAAATAGGTAAAAGAGAAAAACGCTTCAAAGACAACCTTCCTGGCATCGATTGGTTCAAATCCTTTTTATTTATTTAACACCGTGATTTAACAATAAAATTAGCCGAAAATACGAAGAGAGTAAGAGCTGCTGTCTCATATGAAATTATCGAACAATATTTTATTCATTTGCAAGAGTCTCTTGACAGTGTACCGCCTTCTAATATAATTAATTATGACGAGACAAACTTTTCCGATGATCCGGGTGCCGCCAAAGTTGTGGTTAAACGAGGAGTGAAACATGCTCATCGAATTATCGACACTTCAAAATCTAGTACCACTGTTATGTTTGCAATAGCTGGTGATGGCACTCTACTCCCACCTTACGTGGTTCACAAAGCCAAGCATTTATACCCAGGATGGACGGAAGGTGGTTACCCAGGGTCAAGATACAATCGATCAATTAATGGATGGTTCGACGGTGAAACTTTTGAGGACTGGTTCCTCACTATTGCTTTACCATATTTGCGAAATTTGGATGGTCCGAAAGTAATGATTGGCGACAATTTGAATAGTCACTTGACGGTCACTGTTATTCAACAATGTGAGAAAAACAAAGTAAGATTTGTCCTTCTTCCGCCTAATTCTACACATATGCTACAGCCACTAGATGTGGCCTATTTTAGGCCGTTTAAGGCAGCGTGGCGAGCAGTCTTGGAAACGTGGAAGTTAAAAAATCGAGGCGTGCTCCCGAAGACTTGTTTTCCTCGTTTATTACATGAAACTATTAACAAAATTGGTGCTAAATCGGAAACCAACACACTTGCTGGATTTCAAGCCTGTGGAATATCGCCATATCAACCAAATGCTGTTTTGAAAAAAATTAAGCATCTTAAAATAAACCCAGACCAAGAATGCAAGCACCAAGAGGAAGCTTGGTGCAGTACAGTTCTCGACCACCTCAATCAAATGAGAAGTGAGAGTAGGGAAGCTCCTAAACGTGGAAAGAAAATGAATGTAATAGCAGGAAAAAGTGTTTCGGCGTCTAATCTTATACCAACCCTTATAGATGATGATACGGAACGTGACAAGAACCAGGAAGATTTGGTTTTTGATGTTGGAGCTGAAATTTCAGAGCAGGAAGCAGTACCCTGTTCGTCTCATTCGGAGGACAATCAAAGTGTGGATAATGAAATTGAACTTGATGATTTTTTTATTGTGAAATTTAGTACAGACAAGAGGGACAGGTTTTTCGTAGCCAAAATTGTTGCCAAATGTAGTGACCCAGATGGGGAATTTTCCGTGAGTGTTTTAAGAAAGAAGTCCTCACCAAAACAATTTTTTTTTGTCTATCCAGACAACCCGGATATTTCTGTGGTCCAAAGAGACCAGTTAATAAAAAAACTGCAACGAAAACTATTGCGTAGGGGAAAATATATTTTTAAAGATGTAGGAAGCTATTGTTTAGAATAGGTAAGATAGTTTTTGTTAGGTTTCCTCGTTTTTTAGAATTGTTCCTATTTTTATATCCAAAGAGAAAAAATGTATGAGTTTTGTTTTCTTTATCCTTTTCTCTAATTTATTAGATTTAGATTTTTTATATCACGTAAATAGCCATGTAAAATGTTCAAAATTGAAATAAAGTCTTTAAATTTCACTGTGTTCTTTTAATAATTGAAGTTTTAATACGATATTGGACACAAAATTTTTCCATTTTTTTAACATCATCGACAAAGCTGATGTAGTTAGGGTCTTTTTTATTCGCTCAAAACCTAGTGGTCACCTTTTTGAAAGCATTCAACGCTCCTCCCTTAACACCTAATATTGTGGACTCAAAACTTTTAATCAAACATTAGACCCACAAACATTCCTTCTTTTAGTTTTGCCTCTGATAAATGTAGAAACTCTGCACAGAGGTATTGAATACAGTCACCAGTCTTGATGGGTAAAGCTTTAACGAATTATTTAATGTGTCCTAACTGGATGTGAAGAGGAGGAAGACCTCAAAACTTTCAGATCGCCTACAAACCAGCCAGTTATGATCTGTATATCTAATTTCATTTAACACCTTTTTCATATTATCGTTTCCTTCCATTCAATTCTAAACCTTTAAACCAAACCAGGAACATCACTACAGTAGACCAGTTAGCCTTCTTGTTTGAAATAGTAAATCCACGATCCCTAAATCTGTAATGATAAAAAGTCGTTCCAGCAGCCAATTGCTTTTTTTTCTTTAGTCTAGAACCTTAAAAGAGTTTCAGCATTCTCCTTGGTAAGTCACAAGTCTCTCACCAAATCATCAAGCTAAGACATCATTTTCCATCACATCAGATTCACCGGAGCTCATCTCACCTAGCGTCTGGTCCACGAGCAACAGTTCATATTACAGAATGAAGGAAGGGGTACACTACATCTCTTTTACTCTACAGTTACAACCATTGGAATGTCAAATTTGAATGATTTTCGATGATAACTTCCTGAAATCTGCTACACAAACATAACACACTTTGCGAGGAATAGGAACAATACACTTTCCTAACAAAATCTTTTTTTAGTAACAAGTTCACCACAAATGTACCTAAAATTGTCGGGAGAATTACCACAACCAACGGCTAGAAGACATGTTAACACGAGAGAGGAAACAACATGATTCATTCATGACAGGATGACTTAACCAGTGTCTTTGGAATTTTGGGGAAAGCCCACGTCGACGTTGCGGGTTATATAGCCACACGAGATCACCCACTTGGTAACCCCCATCTTTCATTCTAGCACTAGCATCCCGAATACTGTGCCGTACTTGCTCATGGATGGTGTCTAGCTTTCGCCGGAGATCGTTGACATAATCTTCTCAAACAAGATCTTCTCCCGGTTTACAGCCAAACTTCAGATCACAAGGCAACCTCAGCTCTCTACCAAATAGTACACTTGCGGGAGATTTGTCAGTGGTTTCGTGAACAGATGCTCGGTAGGCCAACAGGAACAGTGGTAAGTGTTCATCCCAATCCTTTTGATTATCTGACACAACCTTGGATAGATATTGGAGCATGGTCCTATTTAAGCGCTCTACCATTCCATCTGATTGTGGATGCAGAGCAGTCGTTCTAGTCTTTCGAATGCCCAAAATCTCACACATGTTTTCAAAATTTCGTCCTTGATCCGAATGGAGTTCTAAGGGCACTCCAAAACGACTGATGAACTGCTTGACAATGACATCTGCAACCGTCGCGGCCTCCTGGTTGGGTAACGCATAGGCTTCGACCCATTTGGTAAAATAATCCATCACCACTATTACGTACTTGTTTCCCTCATCGGTTTCTGGAAACGGTCCAGCAACATCTATGGCAATTCTTTCAAAAGGGCTTCCCACATTGTACTGCCGCAGAGGTGCACGATGACGTCTCTGTGGTCCTTTACTAGCAGCACATTTGGTGCATTTTCGGCACCATTCCCTTACGTCTTGTGCACAATTTACCCAATAAAACCGCTGGCGCACCTTCTCCAGCGTCTTATGTACACCAAAGTGTCCTCCGGAGGAACCATCGTGGAGCTGTCGTAACACTTCCAATATCCTTTTCTTAGGAACCACCACTTGCATCCTACTTTCCGTGCCATTTGAATTCTCTCCAAAACGCGCTTCAAAATGTGATCATCTACAACTAGAGAGTCCCATTGTGCCCAATATGATTTTAAGTTGCGCGAGTAGAGAGCAACTTCTTGCCAACTGGGTCTTTACCTTTGATTCTTCCAGTGCAGTATTACTTTAAGATCAGAGTCGGTTTGTTGGTCCTTTCGCAATTCATTTGGTAGCCATTGATCATCGATCACGGTGGTCCTGCAACTGTTGGCTGACCTATTTTCTATTTGGGTGCACTGTTTGCAGTCTTTTGGACAGGGTCTTCTCGAAAGTGCATCGGCGTTCTTATGTTTCATACCTGCTCTATGCTGGATGTCGAAATTGTACTCCTCTAGTCCCTCTATCCACCTAGCTAGCAGATAATGTTTGTAGAATATCACTGGCATCACCTCTTAAGGCTACAATTAAAGCGGTAGCTTTCTCGCTAGATGGCCAAGCGGTCGCCTCTGCAGCGGCCTCGAACTGCGTCGCATAGGTTAGCCATGAGGTTTTTTCCATCAAAAGTTGGAGGTTTTACTCTTGTCGTTGCAGTGGTTGTTAGCCCATGTGATATTCCTATTGAAGTGCTCTCATAACTTAAATTGAGCCATTATCTCTTCCATTATTCTGTTTTTTTGCTGATCCAACTTTTCCTCCAAATTTTCAACCGCCTCTTCTAAAGCCCTTGCATTCCTATTAACTCTTACTTCAACTGTCTCAGTAAATTCTTTAAAACTCGTTTTGAATTTCGTTTCCAACGTATTAGATTTTTCAAATAACTCTGCTCTCAATGTTTTGGAATTTTCTTCTAACTTATCTTCTATAGCTTTAGCATTACCTGCGATGGCTAACTGCAGTTCTTCCATAGATTTTAGTATAGCACTAACATCTCCACCTTGAACTTCAAATACGAAGAGATCCGGATTTTCGCCGGCTGTAATTAGCGCTTCTCGAAGACGCTGTTGAAGCACTACCTTAGTTCCCGACGTTTGCTCATCTCTTTCCTCGAATTCACGTTTTAAATTGACCACTTTTAATTCATCCAATTTTAATTGTCTTCCAGTCATCTTTCCTGTAATCCCACACCTGACACCAATGTAATGAAACTGGGGTTCGATTAAATAAAAAAATCTAACAAGTTTTAATTTGATTGACAGTAATAATAATCATGACATTATCCCAGGCTACTCTCTAAACATTTATTTTCCCGACGACGAACGCACCATTATGTTGCTACAATATTTTTTGTCTGTTTGTTTCCCGTGATCCTGTTGCGTTCTGCAGGCCGCTTTCTGAACACGCCAGTAATATTAGTGCAAGTCCCAAGCTTGGCGAAAACTGAATGAACGGCGGTCAACGGCTTGCAACTCGTTTCTATCGCGAGGAACTGAAAAATCTGCAATAACTACAAAATTGTTGGAGATAGACACAATGATGCCTGTATAAAATAGATTCTATTAAAAAAAAAATCAAGTTATCCATGATTTTAGAGTTCGAAAATGACAGATCCCGGGCGCTCTTTCCTGCTCAAACGGAAACGGAAAACCGCATCTTTGTAGCTGTCACAGTTTCCGAGATATTTTAAAATTTCGAAGAATGTCATTTAAAAAAAAAAAACGCAATTCAAAAACCATGCAACTTAGATCCAATGCGTGCTGGACAAAATGCGATTTAAATTTAACAAGAAATATAGGCACTATTACTAAAAATATTTTCAATTCATCAGAAGGAGAGTTATGATGGAAGTCTGAGACACTATTGGGGCACTCTGTATACACATACGGGGTGAATAAAAAGAACGGAGCAACGATCGCGGAAGCGTTATTAATTTGTTGGTTATTTTAAACGTCATTCGAGTTTTTTTTTTAATAGCAACCTGTATACAGGGTGTGTCACGTGTATGAGTTTAAAATTTTAGTCAAATATGTAGGACGATAAGGAGCACATTTTAAAATTATCTGCAAGTATACAGGGTGATTTAATGCTGTACTTTTTTCGAATCACCCTGTATACTTGCAGATAATTTTAAAATGTGCTCCTTATCGTCCTACATATTTGACTAGAATTTGAAACTCATATCTTTTAGAGGGAATAGTCGTGACTCACCCTGTATATATAATTTGCATCGAAATCAAATGATTTTAAAGATCGTCGGGGGCGTCTAGCACAAACAAATAATCCAAGATGCTAGAATGTCACTGTTTAACCCGACTCTCAATTGACAATTACCAGTCAGAATTGTATTAAAAAACCAATCTTTTTTTGACAAAATTTTGACAGCCGAACGTTAATTTTTAAGGGAACGAATTGTTCCTACGTCGGCCAGAATGTTTCCGAGAGCACATACCTAATGCCCATCCGCGAAACGAAACCAGTTAATTTCACCATGATGGTGCTCCATCTCACTACGGCCATCTAATTAATTAAACATAAATCCCATTCCCACACATACATATTTAAATGTCAATAAATTTTATTCCAGCGATAATACGATTACGTCGATAGATATAATTATTCTAGCGAGGTTTTCGGATGACGAACACGTTTTAAACGTCAAAACGACGAATTCCATCCCAACTTATAAATATATATAGAGTGACCACAATTACTTTTACCGCATTACGCTTGATTAAACAAAGTCGGCCGACAATAGCGCCGGCAGGAAACCGGCGGATGTGCGCGACACGGCAGGGACGGAGATGAATTGAGGGAAATCGTGCCTCGCGTGGAATTAAGCGAAAAGATGGAAAAATTCAAGCGCACTCACGTGACTCACGCTCGCAATTATTATCGCATCAGCGGATCTAATAAAGAATCATAATCGCCATGTTAAGAGGTGTTCAAATTAACACTTTTATCTCACTTAAAGAATCATCTAAATCTATAAAAAGTATTTACTCAACAATATTTAAACAAAATGAATGTTTTCATCTCGTATGCAACTTTTTATGAATGTTTCATTGGGAGAATTAAAAACACGTTAGAAGAAGGTGTACGCTTTAATATTTTACAGCTTAATAAATTTCAAACAGAAATATACCATACCAGGAGCTTATTGCAAACCATAAAGTTATAATTTTTATATGAGGTGACAGTAAAACTATAAATTTCTGGTATTTAATGTAATGCAGAATAAATATGTGCAATTAATTTAATTTATTAGTCTTCATAGTCGTTCATTTCTTAGTTATCAAGTATACGATGACGAGAATTTAGATTTCGAAACGCTCTTCTGAGACGGTCCATGCAATCGTCTCTAATTAGTGGTTAGGAATGTGGTCAATCGAAATCGCTGATGGTCACAATAAATGGCCAATCCTTTCTAGGATTTTTGTCGATTTTTTGATCACTTTGACCCCGTCAAACAATAATCGTATTCTTGGAAATGAGCACTAATTCTAGAGAGTATTCGCGTGAAATTTGTAATAGGGATTAACGACTTCACGACATCCCTAACAGTTGTATTATTTTGAAGGAGTTGGTGTCATCGTGGCGACCATTTCGCTGATATTGTTTTCCATTATTAATGGCATAATAAACGTCCAATGATTTCGCTTAAAAATACTCAAAATAAAACCTCTTATTGGAAGACACTGTACAATTATTGCAATGTGCAACAGTACAGCGAATCACCGCTTTAGTGAAGGAAAACGTACCCACCACGAGTACCGCAAGGCCGTTGTTCGGGGGAAGAGGAAGGATCACTTGCTACGGGCTACCGGTACTGTAACAGCGGGAACAGTAAATACAGAATTCAAAACGAGCAAGTAGCACGGAGAGATAACGGTGACCTTCTTGGGGAGACCTACCTTGATGTAACGGGGGTGACATTTCGTAGGCAGCTTGCTCAGTGAAGATGGGAGTGTGTCGTTTTGTTGTTCGGTAATATACAGCGCCACTGATTTCTTACAAGAGCTCCGCAAGCACCAAGGCTACCTATATACTTAGGAAATCAGAAGTTCGTAAGATACAGAGGTTTTGCCCAAAATAAAGCGGACACGTCATAAACAAGCCAATAAAATTTATTGAATAGTAAAATTCAAAATAGTTACAAGTAACAAGGCCAGTAAAACCGGTAAATATCAATTGAATAAACGGTTGTTATTTGATAAGATACGGAACCTGACAGCGGGAAATATAACAATAAATGCTTAAATTCTAAAAGCGCTAAACAAAACCCCAAAATAGACTGAAGGTCCGTAACTTAAAACGCTTGGTATTGTCATGTTATGTCATTTCGATCATTTCCAACAAAATTCGTTAGTCATATATTAAACACTACGTACTAGCTACTGCTATTTAGAAAAACTTACAAGAAAAAAGAAGAACGGTTTTGAAGAGTTGATTGATGAAATAGAAAAGTCAAGTGAAGGAAGAAAGTTCTTTTTAAAAGAAGTAAAGTGGGGAGGAAAAATTACGCGCACCGAGGGAACTAGGGATATAACGAGCAACAGGTGGCTAAACGGATTGCTAACCGAACGTACAGTAGGCCTATTTAGTCTGTGGACACGGCAGGTAGGCGATCCTAGGACTAAATAGCCCTATTGTACGTAAACAAATCGGGGTAGCATAACCTATAGACAAAATGATAAAGGAAAAATAAAGCTAGAGACCGGACAAACGGAGGGAACAAGGACGAAAAGAGAGAGGTAAATATATTTCCAAATTCGAGACGCGAGTGTTTGGAAAGGTCCGTTTCGCAACGAGACAAATGAAATTTTCGGGGGACGAAGAAGAAAAATCCATCGCGCGAAGCTAATCAACGTCTATATGGAAACATCGGAGTGTGACATGACGCTAAAAGATATGGTAAGATTATGGTACTCTCTTCTTTTGTCTCTGATGAAGTAACTAGAGATCTCGGCATGTGACGGTAATTCCCCATCAACAGAAACTGAACTGACGGACGTGTACTCAGGAAGAGGCGATTGATTCGTCAACCACGACAACTGTCCATCGATCCGATGACAATTCGAATGACATTACTCGAAATGTACGGCCATCGTAACCATGGCAACCGAATCAATCATAAGATAATACATAACGAGTGCTTCGTTAATTCCTAAATGTAATTTAGGAATTTAAAACTAAATCGATAGAAATGTTTTGTAAATAAAAAATATGCATGACAATAGGAAGCACATTTTAAAAATTATTTATTTACAATTATACGGGGTGATTAAAAAAAAAGTACAACATATCAAAGTTGGGAGGGAAATAATGGTGACCAAGCGAAATATGTTTGGCCCGCGTTCGTTTCCGTACTATAAGTTTTTGTTGTTGTTTATTTTCGGTTGGATTGCATTTTTTCGCAAACTTACTATAACCGACAAACTCCTGTACCGGGTGTCCAATTTTCGATGGTTTTGGGGGGGTATCTCACTTATTCGTAAAGATAGAGAGTTGCGGTTTTCGCATTACTTTGCTACTTTTTTGTGAAACGAAAGATGCCGCGAACAAAATTTTCATAGCTCACTTCGTTTTCGAGATACAGGGTGATTTTGAATATATTGCATTTTGGAATCCCCTCGTATCTCAGTTATCGTTTAACTTATCGAAAAGGTAAAAAATGTTTTTTATCCAGTTTCTTACGTAGAGTCCAGTGGCGTAGATAGATTTCCGCTGAAGACTGTAATTTTTTAGATATTAATCAAAGTTATGTTTTTTTAAATGAGACATCCCATATATTTTTTGATCGTTTGGTTAAGCTTTTTACAAGCTTTTCAAAAATATATAACACTTTAGATATATTTGCATTTGAATGAAAATTCTAATTAATAACTACATTCTGACACCTAAAACTCGTAAATTGACATAAGACGCAGTTGTTTTTTTTAATTCGCCATGGCCTACTAACAAAAAAATTATATTTTTAATTTAAAATGCAAATATATCTAAAGTATAATGGCTTATTAAGGCCATTTCTTGAAAATAACTTTCCCCAAAGATGGATAGGTACGAACGGATCTGTGAGATGGCCTCCACGATCTCCCGATCGTTCCATATTAGATTTCTTTTTGTGGAGTTTCATGAAAAATGAAGTGTATAAAGTACGCCATAATTCCGTAGCGGAAGTTCGTGAGGCAATTGCTTTGGCCTATCAAGCTCTACATAGAAACCCCATCACTACTTTAAATGCAATTAAAAGAATGCCTAAAATATGCCAGAACTGCATTCGTCAAAATCGAGGTCATTTCCAGCACCTAATTTAAACCCTTGTCTTTGTAGTTTACGAATTGTTTATACTTGTTATTGTTAGCTATTACAGTTACAAATACAGCAATATAAAAACATCAAATTCTTAACTTATTTGTGTAAATAAATATACACAACTATATATTTTTGACATCCCCAAATTATGCTTAATCGAAATAAAAAATAATATACAGGGTGTTCCATTTAAATAATCATAAGTATGGTCCATAACTTGAAAATTATTACACTTAGAAAAAGACTAACTACGCCACTGGATTCTTCGTAAAAAACTGGTTGATATTCCATTTTTACTTTTTCACTAACTTCCATGGCAACTGTGATACGAGAGATGTTTGTGAATTGAAAATTTTCAATTTCACCCTATATCTCAAAAACTAAGGGGGATAGCAAAATTCTCTTTGCGGCATCTTTCGTTTCACAAAAAAGTAGGACAGTATCACGAAAACCGCGACCCTCTATCGTTATTAATAACTGAGATACCCTGGCAAAGTGCCCAAAATGGGACACCCTGTACATAATTGACTATTCGTCGAATACTTGAATATTATTTTGTTTGAATCGAATGAATATTTGTCTATTCGAATATTAAAATGACGAAAACTCCTCTCTTAGTGTATAATATATTGATATATTGCACGTTGATAAGCCATGGTAGTAGAATTGAAAATAAAATAATTAACTAACCGATATCATAAACAAATTAATAAAATTACAATAATGTTAGACAAAAAAAACGTAAATAGGATATAAAATTGTCAACCACATTCAAATTTAACATATTCGATTAAAATGAATTTAACAAGTTCTTCAACAAAAAATGTCTACCTACTCTACTATATGTTCGTTTGAATTGAGCAAATATAAATAAATTATCTAATGAAAAAGATTACAGTAGATGTTAACATTGATTAACCATCGTATTATATATGCATAATATTATAGGATCACGGGCAAAAGAAGAATCTTCTTTTGGAGCGAGCCTGGAGTGATTGAATGAAATACATTTTTTTTGTTAGCATTATTTATAATACAGATAAAAATCGGTAACGCCGACACCTCAACGCTTAATTAATCCATTCAGGACACATGTTTCAAGGGCTAACAACAGATTTTTATTTGCATCATGCGAGGCCACAGGCTTTGAAATAACATTAATTTTTTATTTTAGTTTCATCTACAAGATGTAATAATTGTTCAAAATATACGATTTATACGTAGGAATTAATGGCCGTCGCAACTAGATGATACTATGCTAATTTTAAAGCAGCATGGCCTCCTATTTAGATGAAAAAAGCATCGGTTTTATGAGGTTTTAGAGAATATTGTTAATAACATTTTAATCGTTAAATTTAGATATAGTCATCTTTATAGTTTTTGGTAGGGGGTTTAATGTGCTTTCACATAGGATGGATAAATACAGGGTGTTCCATTTAATTTAAAAGAGTTATTGATGGTTGAAAAAAATATGAAGTATAAATTGTTTTGCTTAATGACATGTAGGCAATATCAAAATACTCTACCGGTTTACTAAAAGCACGCTTTGTCAAAATAACTTCTTACAAATGTAAATCGTCCAAGTCATACAGTTTTCCTGTTTTTAATTTTTTCGCGAAAGTCGATATTTTCATAAAAATCCAATTTTCTCGAAATTGGGAACTATCAGCGAAGTTAATCTAATTTATAAGGTAGAATCCAAAAATATGCTGTACTTTTTTGAATCACCCTGTATACTTACAAATAATTTTAAAATGTGCTTCTTATCGTTCTACATATTTGTGACTCACCCTGTATATAAAACTAATTGCATTTATTTTTGTTATCTCGAAGTGATTTATTGTTTTTATTAAAGTATTAAATAAACAACGCCGACTTTGCAATCACTAACTTTTTAATAGAACATCGGCAATCAAAAGTGCATATACAGGGTTTCCACGGCCAAGTGGGACATAGGGAGAATACATGTAAAATCGGTTTTCGGTGAATATTATCTCCCTAATACTACTTCATTCAAAATTAAGGGCCGCATGTTATAACTGGGTTAACAATGAACATCTCCACAATCATAGTACCGGGTGTCCAATTTTCGATGGTTTTGGGGGGTATCTCGCTTATTCGTAAAGATAGAGAGTTGCGGTTTTCGCATTACTTTGCTACTTTTTTGCGAAACGAAAGATGCCGCGAACAAAATTTTCATAGCTCACTTCGTTTTCGAGATACAGGGTGATTTTGAATATATTGCATTTTGGAACCCCCCTCGTATCTCAGTTATCGTTTAACTTATCGAAAAGGTAAAAAATGTTTTTATGCAGTTTTTTACGTAGACTCCAGTGGCGTAGATAGATTTCCACTGAAGACCGTAATTTCTTAGATATTAGTCAAAGTTATGTTTTTTTAAATGGGACACTATATATTTTTTGTCGGTTTGGTTAAGCTTTTTACAAGCTTTTCAAAAATATACTTTAGATATATTTGCATTTTAAATTAAAAATATAATTTTTTTGTTAGTAGGCCATGGCGAATAAAAAACAACAACTGCGTCTTATGTCAATTTACGAGTTTTAGGTGTCAGAATGTAGTTATTAATTAGAATTTTCATTCAAATGCAAATATATCTAAAGTGTTATATATTTTTGAAAAGCTTGTAAAAAGCTTAACCAAACAATCAAAAAATATATAGAATGTCTCATTTAAAAAAACATAACTTTGATTAATATCTAAGAAATTACAGTCTTCAGCGGAAATCCATCTACGCCACTGGACTCTACGTAAGAAACTGCATAAAAAACATTTTTTACCTTTTCGATAAGTTAAACGATAACTGAGATACGAGGGAGGTTCCAAAATGCAATATTTTCAAAATAACCCTGTATCTCGAAAACGAAGTGAGCTATGAAAATTTTGTTCGCGGCATCTTTCGTTTCGCAAAAAAGTAGCAAAGTAATGCGAAAACCGCAACTCTCTATCTTTACGAATAAGCGAGATACCCCCCAAAACCATCGAAAATTGGACACCCGGTACAGGAGTTTGTCGGTTATAGTAAGTTTGCGAAAAAATGCAATCCAACCGAAAATAAACAACAACAAAAACTTATAGTACGGAAACGAACGCGGACCAAACATATTTCGCTTGGTCACCATTATTTCCCTCCCAACTTTGATATGTTGTACTTTTTTTGAATCACCTCGTATAATTGTAAATAAATAATTTTTAAAATGTGCTTCCTATCGTCGTGCATATTTGATTAATCATTTTTATTTACAAAACATTTCCATCGATTTAGTTTTAAATTCCTAAATTACATTTAAGAATTAACGAAGCACTCGTTATGTATTATTTTATAATTGATTCGGTTGCCATGGTGACGATGGCCGTACATTTCGAGTAATGTCATTCGAATTGTCATCGGATCGATGGACAGTTGTCGTGGTTGACGAATCAATCGCCCCTTCCTGAGTACACGTCCGTCAGTTCAGTTTCTGTTGATGGGGAATTACCGTCACATGCCGAGATCTCTAGTTACTTCATCAGAGACAAAAGAAGAGAGTACCATAATCTTACCATATCTTTTAGCGTCACGTCACACTCCGATGTTTCCATGTAGACGTTGATTAGCTTCGCGCGATGGATTTTTCTTCTTCGTCCCCCGAAAATTTCATTTGTCTCGTTGCGAAACGGACCTTTCCAAACACTCGCGTCTCGAATTTGGAAATACATTTACCTTTTCTTTTCGTCCTTGTTCCCTCCGTTTGTCCGGTCTCTGGCTTTATTTTTCCTTTATCATTTTGTCTAGGTTATGCTACCTCGATTTGTTTACATACAATAGGGCTATTTAGTCCTAGGATCGCCTACCTGCCGTGTCCACAGACTAAATAGGCCTACTGTACGTTCGGTTAGAAATCCGTTTAGCCACCTGTTGCTCGTTATATCCCTAGTTCCCTCGGTGCGCGTAATTTTTCCTCCCCACTTTACTTCTTTTAAAATGAACTTTCTTCCTTCACTTGACTTTTCTATTTTATCAATCAACTCTTCAAAACCGTTCTTCTTTTTTTCTTGTAAGTTTTTCTAAATAGCAGTAGCTAGTACGTAGTGTTTAATATATGACTAACGAATTTTGTTGGAAATGATCGAAATGACATAACATGACAATACCAAGCGTTTTAAGTTACGGACCTTCAGTCTATTTTGGGGTTTTGTTTAGCGCTTTTAGAATTTAAGCATTGATTGTTATATTTTCCGCTGTTAGGTTCCGTATCTTATCAAATAACAACCGTTTATTCAATTGATATTTACCGGTTTTACTGGCCTTGTTACTTGTAACTATTTTGAATTTTACTATTCAATAAATTTTATTGGCTTGTTTATGACGTGTCCGCTTTATTTTGGGCAAAACCTCTGTATCTTACGAACTTCTGATTTCCTAAGTCTATAGGTAGCCTTGGTGCTTGCGGAGCTTTTGTAAGAAATCAGTGGCGCTGTATATTACCGAACAACAAAACGACCCACTCCCATCTTCACTTACCATATGTTTTAGCGTCACGTCACACTCCGATGTTTCCATGTAGACGTTGATTAGCTTCGCGCGATGGATTTTTCTTCTTCGTCCCCCGAAAATTTCATTTGTCTCGTTGCGGAATGGACCTTTCCAAACACTCGCGTCTCGAATTTGGAAATATGTTTACCCAAATCCATCGAAAATTGGACACCCGGTACAAAGAAAGTCATTTTAATATGTTCGTGAATTCCTAATAAGGAAGGCTTTTAACACGTGAGTCAGTGCAAGCGCCCGTGGTGTCATGGTTCACGCGACGGCTTAATAACGCAAATGCACGGATTGTTTAGCGTTCGAATCCCAGCAGATTAGTTTTATTTTTTATTCTTTATCTCCAACAATAATGCTACAAATTTAATAACACTACAAAAATCAGAGATTTTGAAGACTATAAAATCGATTTTTTGAGGATTAAGGTAAATAATGAATAATTTTTACAATAACAAAACGTGCTATTATATTATTCGATTTTTAATTGTTACTAACGATGAATCATTTGTCAAAATAAACAACAAAACTTAATCGAGATTTTAAAAAAAAAAAAAATAAAATTCATTTCTCGGATTCGATCCTCAAGGAATCTGTGCCTTACGTTATTAAGGCGTCGCGTGAACGTCTGCGCCACGGCCACATTAGGAATTCACGTACAATAGGTTTTTTTGGCTTTATTAAAATGACTTTCTTTGTACTATGATTGTGGAAATGTTCATTGTTAACCCAGTTATAATATCCGGCACTTAAATTTGGATGAAGTAGTATTAGGGAGATAATATTCACCGAAAACCGATTTTATATATATTCTCTCTATGTCCCACTCGGCCGTGGCAATTGACGTCCTCTACTAATTCCCTAATTTTCGGACACCCTGTATATAGTTTTTCGATCGTGTTTTGTACACTTGATAAAAATATTGAAACTTTAAAACCCGCTTTTACCAATACGAATAAATTGATGAAAGATGAGTGAATGAATTATTAAAAGTGGAAACTTACCTTGTTTAACCATGACAAAGAAGGTAATCCATCAATAATATATAATGTACATATATATGTATATAGTGTACCTAATACATACGTGAATGCAAACTTTTAAAGTAATATAAACGCGTCCCATGATTAATTATTAACGAGGGGCAATTTTCCAAATCGATAGATACGAAATAAAACTATCTAGCGTGAATTGTGACACAACAATGACATTATCTTCAATCTTAACAGCTGCAATTGAGTACGTTTTGAGATGTTATCAATTCCTTTTTTTGTTTCGTTTGTTTAAACGTGTTAAGAGATAGAAATATAATTCGAAAAAAATGATTTAGAAAAACAAAAATTGAAATTAAACGGAAAATTAAATTTAAAAAAAAAAAAAAAAGAAGAGAGATGCACGCTGAACGTGAAAGAAGCTCCCGAGATTCTGCCGTCTCTTTCTTCTGTTCTTCCGCCGGAGAACGTATATCCACAATCATTCACTTAGCACAGGCATTTAAACAACAATTTAAACGTTTAAGGAACACACACTGCAGAGGATAGACTTCTTATAGACTTCGCTTCACGGGTACATAATCACATCTTTTTTTTTTTTAATATATATATTTATATATTTTCCCCCGCCCACCCCTGTTGGGGTTTGAATCGACCATCGTCGTTATTATTAAAACGGATATCCGGGGAAGAGGCACTGGCGCGAACGTCCGAAAACGAGGAAAACTCCGGAAAACTTTTTTTCTCTCCCCGTTCCGATTTTCGACGGTGGGGGGGGAGCCGACGATCGAGCGCGTGATTCGAATACCTTCGACGATTAGATAGATGTTGTTAAATTTATGTGTTTAAATTTACCTGCAACAAGTGTTTCGTAATCCATGTTGTTCTTCCTCCAACTACGAAACACTCACTGATTTAACGCGGTGGTCTCCCTTCCACTGCCGCCGCCGGCGATGCTGTTCACCATTGTGGGCACCTCACTATTTTAGCTACTTAGTTGCTGCCGCCGCTACTCCGTTTAAGGACTACTACTACTACTACTAATGCGACAACACGGCCGATATCGATGGGGGCATCACTCTAAAGCGCGCAGAGGACCTCTCTACACGTACGCACGTGATAGTATACTCGCGTACATCGCCATCGCGGTTCTATCGTATCGTTACAGAAGAGGGTGTTCGGAATACGTCTTTCGAGCCTTCACTTACGTCATGGCGAAACGTCAAAATGACGCGACGACGTTTTGACAGATTTATCGAAAATCCAGGTTTTTTTTTTTTATTTTGTCACAACGTACAAGAACGATTTGTAATGTCTGTTAAGACCATAGATGAAATACAATATAGATGCGTCAGATAACGTACGTCAATCAAAACCAAGTTTGCGCCATCTAGTGAGTACGTTCGCATTATTATGCGAAAGCGCCACGCTTAAATATACGAAAGCGTACGATTCATTTTATTAAATTGTAATAAGTGCATTTCCTTCTATTCGCGGTGTAAAAATGTTGTGAACCAGTGTTATTATAGTTGTTAATAGTAAGGGAAAATGCTTAATGCACACCAAGTGCTTTGATCGTTCGCAACTTGGTAGTGTGTGGGACTCTCAATAAACCCTACCCACTAAAAACCCATCAAAGCCCTCTACGATATCCGGAACCATTTATAAAAAATATATCATCAGATACCGTCGCACAGTGGTCAATAGATCCATTTTATGGTACCATAAATCGTTTTAAAATAGTTAATGCCTTTGTCGTAATATTTATAATGCAAAAGTTTTTTATTCCTACTTGACAAGTATTATAACAATTCCCATATATAAAATATTGATAATCAGTGGCGTACATCGAATTTTTTCAGAAGTAAAGTGTGAAAAATATGAGTCCTGAATAGTTAATGTTACTTATGATATTCATTAAAAGTGTACCTACTTCATAAAAATGGTTCTATTTATATTTACTTAAACAACATGTAAATGGAAACCTGTTTTTATTATAAAAAATAAAAAAAAATCAAATTAAAAATTCAAAAATCCTCCAATACTATAATATTATGCAGAACAGAAAAAATGCACTTAATTAGAATTATGATTTCCTGTTTTTTTAATAAAGACAAAATATTTTGAGATAATGTTGACAATTTCCTCTTTGGAAAACATCTTAATGTACTAACAATGGGGTCCGATGAAATCAATAGAGCATGAATTAAATCTTCGTTTGTGGTCAATCTGGATATTTTTCGTGTATTATGTTTACGAAACGTTCTGTATTCTTTGTGCCTTGCCTCAAGCGCCTTTTCACTTAATTGGCCGATTGGACATAAAATTGATTCCATAACGTCTGCACTATGAATCAAAATTTTATGAACCGAAGCGGGCATAGGATACCAAGAATATAAAGATACATACATTTTAGCAGTTTCTAATGCAAAGTTTTTGAATGCCTCAATATTTATTTCATAACCACAACATATTGTATCTAATATTACCGAAAAACGACGGATAAGTGTTTCATCGACCCCAGTTATTTCTGCAGCTTTAGTAGGATTGGCAAAAAAGCGTCTTGATGTATTTCCATTATTTGTTGTGCCTTTGCCTTGCTTCACAATATCACCAATAGAGCCATTTCCGACTTAAATCTCTTAATTATATTCTTTTTGCGTTCATCAATAGATGCCTTTGCTACCCTCCATTGTTTGTTTATTAATCTATAGGAGATTATGAAGTATACAATCTAGAAAACGTATTCTAGCATGTAAGAGAGAAAGGCCAAAAGCAAAGTATTCTATTTTACATCGAAGTGCCAGAACTTGTTCCAAATTATTCATCATTTTTGGAGAAGCGTCACAAATGTAGCAAACTTGTGAACATCGATTGTGTGCTAAAACATTACACACTTTACCATCCACCATGGTTTTATGTAGAATGTGTTTTACTTTAATAATAACTTCATTGTTAATTACTGCAGTAGTTGGCTGTAGTCTGTTAATTTGACTTTCAATCATGTCCATTTCTTCGACCAGTTTTTGCGCACTTTCTTTGCAAAATGTAAATTGTATAGGTCTACAAAAACGAGTTGAACAAGGTCTGGGATTTTTCCATACTACTTGTCTGCCAGTGGATGTAATATATTGTAGCTCAAGTGGTACTACAGAGGACTGTATGTCTGAGTCTGTATTCAATGGATTGACAAATTTTTGGTTGTAGAGAGAATGGCCGGAACTTCCATCGGTTCCCCATTTATATATCATATTGCACGTACCATTATTTTCTGACTTTTTTAACACTTGTGATATTACATTGCTTTGTACTTCTGCTAATCAACTTGTTGTAAGATCTAATAGGCTTTGTAAATTAATATTGACTGTAGTTTCGGTAACATTTTTCTTTGGCTTCTATAATGCGAAAATATGGAGGATATAGCTTCATTCCTTTTTGTAGTGCACTTCGTCGAAGTGTTATA